>VXCM01000605.1:0-127898 GCA_014773175.1 Lucifuga dentata | reverse complement strand
AGAGAGAGAGAGAGAGAGAGAGAGAGAGAGAGAGAACAGGCAAGAATACAATTAAGAAATTCTGCAGCTTGTACCTAAGGAAAACCAAATTCAGGATTCAGGCAGGTTTATATGAACGGGACTTCTATCTGGTCAAACCTTTTGGGAAACTCTTTTAAGCAGAATTTGTTTACTCAGTTCTTGTGGCTCTGAAGTGTAAAGCCTGCTGGTAGATTACAATGAAAGTCCACATTCGTTTTCTTCGATATGCTAATGCATCTCCTGATTTGTTACAGCGTTACCACGTGTCAAAGTTCTCCATAAATTTCTCCAGATGCTCTTCGAGGTTATCAAATTTTTCAGCCATTTTCATAAACTTGCTAAACNAAATTTCTCCAGATGCTCTTCGAGGTTATCAAATTTTTCAGCCATTTTCATAAACTTGCTAAACCACGAGAAATAAAAGGAATTTGCACCATGTAAAATGATTCTTTTGTCAAATCATCGCTGTTAACTGCAGGTTTAGCTAATTTCCAGCAGTCCCATGTTGCCAGTTAGCTTGAGCACAGGTGGGTACCTAACCCTCTGACTCATTGATTTGACCTTTTTATATACTTATCTCACAGCATTATACATACACAGTCAATTTCAGCAGAGTTTTGGATTTATTTAAATGTATATACAGTACATGCACAGCATTTGGGGTTATTGTGGCCCAATCTAGAGACCTAAGAAAGTGTAAGTATGTGGCCTAAAGTGTGTTTATAACAGGTGGAGGTGGGTAAAGAGGTTGGTGGTTGGTCAACACTTCAAACATTTTCATTTGGTAATGATGGGTGGGTGGGGGGTTGGGGGTTAAATATCTGAAAAATGCTGCCATTCTGACTGCATGAAAGACTAAACGAATGCATGAGTGCACAACTGTGTGCACTTGTGTGTGCACAGGTATGAGAGCAAATTAGAAATGATGGTGACATAAAGTAAAGCCATCTATCTGCTTTCACCTACAATTTCCACCCTTTTCTAAAGGATATAAATGTTTAGAGGGTGTGTAGCATCTGCACTCTTCACTGAAAAGAAGCCCAAAGCCACTCAAATTCAAGCTGAAAAATATCATTTGTTGTATCAATTGTCTTTCAGTGAAATTTAAACATGTTATTTTGACCTAAACTCAATACACGGGTTAATTAGTAAGCATTGATTGTGTGCAATCATGTAAGAAAACATTTTAGTTAGCGTCACAGTATACCAGAGGATTTCACTGGAGATATTTAATAGGCGGCAGACGGATATAGAAAAGAAGATCAATAGAATGTTTTCTTAGGTTAATGTGAGCCTGTTTCCCTTGTGTTTCATCAAGGTCAGTATGTGTATATTTTTCCTTATCTGATTGTGTGTGTGTGTGCCCATGTAGCAGGAACTTGTACACTACTAGGATGATTCCAGGCATCTCTGGTCAGTCAAGCTGTGACCTTGACAAAAATCACCAAACATTTAAAGAGGCAGTAAAGAAGTTTGAATTTAAAAAAAAAAAAAAAAAAAAATCTGTTTTACTATTTACCTTTTTCATATTTTCATAGTTTTGTTTTCTAAGAAGTCATGGTGACATTTTACTCATCAACGTAACTGCTGAGATCTGGGGATGTGGCAAATTCACTGGAACAGGTCACACCCTTGGGCTAATGATCAGAGATGAACTAAACAAGTCAGGTTGTTGTTTAAGCCAGCAGTTATGAAAGATGAATAATGACATTACAAATCAAATTTGTTTTATGCATAAAGCATAACCCACAATAAGCAATGGTGCCTGAGGGGTGGTGGTGAGGCTGAAAGTGACTTCCTATTCACACGCTTCTTATGTGACTTTTCCAGTCCGCATCAAAAGTGGCATAATACCTAGTGTTTAGTCATTTTCAACCTATCTCCTGTACAGAAAATGTGATGACTTAAACTCCCACTAAACAATGACAGTCACAATCACAATGCAACCTGGAGATCATACAGTATTTCAATGAATATAATGTTTGACGTCCGTATTTTTTATTTTTTATTTTATTTATTTATTTATTTATTTTTTGATGTTTTGGCAGAATTACTGCAATAATATTTAAAGGATATGACTTTTTTCCTTGCAGGACCAAGTGGATGATATGATCTTATAATGTGAACAGAACAGAGACATCAAGAAAATCTTAACAGAACAAAACCTATATTAGAGTAATTACCAGCAACAGGCGTAACTATGCAATTTCTTCACATGTAAAATGCTGGACATAATTTCTGAAAAAGTTCTGATTAGGGAAGTCACTCAAGAGGGAGACACATTCAGCCTCAAAAATTGTCTGGTGAACTCAGGCATGCATGGGAATGTATCAGACCCTTAAGTTAGTTTCTGCCCTGGTTTCATTCCAAGAGTGGAGAGTGTATAGAGAAATTAGGAAGAAGGGGTACAGACAGGCAAAAAACTGGTCTTTGCTGGTTATTACTACAGCAAATCCACAAAAATACAACAGTTTAAGACTTAAATTTTGTTTATTATGCCTTGCAGAAAAACAAATATTATTGCCTACTGTATTAAAGGCAACATTTAAAATAATGGTACAGGATGGAGAAAAACATGAGCTCCATTGTTTTGGGGACACAAAAGAACACTTAAATACCAATAATTGTGGGTTTTGTTGGAATAAAACACAGCAGTCTCCTGGGAAAGTGCACACTCTCAAAAGTACAAAAACGATGAAAAATATTAATGTTGTCTGTAGCATTGGGAGCAGAGGACTGTGTCATCCTCCATAGGGACAGTGAGACAGAGGGAGGAAGAAGAGCCTGTGGTGGCTGACTCAGTACTGCTGTCATGGCCAGATAGACGGCTATAAGATTAGGCAGGATGGTTCCACTTTGCTGTTGGCATGGAACATTATTGTCCAGTGGCTTTGGACAACCAGCCTCTCTTAAAGATGCATCCAGTACACACTTGTCTTAGGTTTATTCTTATTGTATGTCTTGTTCTTTTTCATTTACAGATGCAAGATGGCACAGTATAGCTTCCCTGTTAGCACTGCTGGCTATGGCAAGAAAGTCTGAGCCCAGCCCTTTCTGTAGTGTTTGTATTTTCTCCTCATTTTAGTGCAAAGACATGCATGTGAATAGACATGCATCTGTGAGCACATTAAAATGTTTTTCCTGTTTGACCAGTATCCACGTACATGAAATGTTGCTATAGACATGCAAGCAAATATGACATATCTCCAAATACTGCATTGTTTAGAAATGGTACTTAAATTTAGTAAATCCAAATCCACTTTTAAGACCATAGTGACAAGACTGATTATGGGTGTCACAGAAATTAAACACAGACGTGATGTATTACCAGACACACACAACTGCAATATTGTTTTTACTTCTTTCACGTGATCTGGTCTGTGAGGTTTGGGGTGTGGCTGCTACTCTTTACAAATCTAGACTTGCAGGTATTTTACTTGTTGATCATGTGTGTCTGTGTCAGGATTCTTTTCCATCTTGTACCTAATTGCACCATTTACCGTATATACTCCAATTTAAGCAGAATTTTTTTTTTTTTAATTTATTTATTTATTTATTTTTTTACCAAATTCAAGAACGCAAATCGGGAGTCAGCTTATACACAAGTAATTCAAATCAGGTCCCACAGAAGGAAATTTCCAGGGGTAGAAATACTACCCATTACCACTACCCATGGAAAATAGTATAAATCATATCTTAGAATGATGTATTTCCTGACTAAACATCTTATCCAGCACATTTTGCATTGGCCAGTAAGCCGTGATCCATACGGTAATCAGCTGCTGAAATAAATATCACGTTTACCAGTAACCGGTATGTGGATTATTTTCAGAAAGTCACAGGAATACAATTACAATACCCAGAAAAACAGGTAATTTGCTAAACAAATAAACTGATGGAGCAACATCAGGGGTCGGCTTATATGTGGGTTTCTTTAAAACTCTAAATTTGCAGGTCAAAATCGGGAGGTCGGCTTATAGTCAAGATCGGCTTATAGTCGAGTATATACTGTAAGTCATGTTAGACAAACTACCATAACATCAACTCAACAATCTAAAGCTCTCATTATTGTACTGTTAGTTAAGTTTGTGTTCATATTTATTGAGTACATAGCATTACTGCTGCACTGTATGATCATATTTTACCAAAATAATTTGCTATAATTTCATTTAAAGGCCTTTACTGCACATTTTGCATTGTGGCAGATGTTTGGCTAAAAGTAAGCAGACACGCCTAGCTTCAAATGTTAGGTGTGACAGTGTGTGTATGAGTGGGTGTGACTTCGTACTTCTCTTCATTCCAAAGCCAGACCTGTTTTCAGAGCTCTCTCTGCCATCCTGTGTGTGTGACATAAAGCAAAGTAAGTGAGTTTACTTTGAGCTACTTCTGCATTATTCACTAATTCTATAGTGTTTGAGAGTAAAATGCCTTGTAATTGTCAGATTTGGTGTAAACCTGCAGAGTCTGTCGCATTTTATTTAGTGTGGAGGTGAAATACTGTGATGGTGTAGTGTTGTAATTCATCAGGACAGGTTTTTATTTAATCAAGAACCTTCAAATGTGTTTTTATAGAACTGGGGAAAAAAATAGAAATTCATCTCTTTGCTAGTTTGTCATCATCATTACATTTTTGTTGTTTATACCTCTTTCATTTAGCCCATCTCTAACAGCCAACACAATGTCTGAGACTGCAGAGTCCCATTCTCACCACCTCACCACCAACCGCAACTGTACCATAGAGATCACCAATGTCAGCTCTGTCTATTGTCTCAACAACCCAAAGTAAGTGTTGCTGTCAAACAACGAGTAAATGCTGGCTATGATATATTTCTCTAATTTGAGTTTTGTGTATGACAGTGAAGACATTGAGATTTTTGATCTCTAACCTCTGACTTCCAGGGTGCACATGGAAAGTGGTTTCTGCCACAGCCCACCTCAGCCAACAGTGCGCACTACCAAGTCTGAGGTGTGCTCTTTCACCAAGGACGACAACACTGCATCAGGTGCTGTGGGTGTCATGACTTACGAGCTGTTTGACATGCACCAACACCGCTGTGATGAGCTTTTTGCTGTCATGTTCTCTGTACCCTTTGACTATAACTTCTACAAAAACTGGCTGGCAGTGGGCATCTTTAACAGCTCACAGGTCTGTGATGGGAAGCTTTTCGATCTGATGTACAATAGCAAGGATATGACCAACTTTGTGCGCCATGAAGCTGATGGCTCGGGGTTGCTGTTTCCTGGAAAGACGGTGGATGTGAGAGCCACTATGTCCGATGAGGGCAGAGCCATTATTAAATTGGAGATTTACGACAGGATGGGTAGATGAGACTGTGCAATTCTGTGGCAAAAAAAAAAAAAAATGTTTATCAGCACTAAAACACTACGTGTGTCACTCACTGAATGAATGCTCTAAATCAATAAAAAAAAAAATCTCTACAATTAACTTCTTGTCTCTGAACTTTCTTTATCCTCTTTAATTTGAGTGCTTAATTATAATGCATACCAAAAGGCGGTCACTACAGCTTTTAGAGGAAATGCTTTTACATGAAATGTGGTTAGGGACCATCAAGAAGGTGCAGTTCTTCCCAAAAAAAAAAACAAAAAAAAAAACATAGGTGCCCCTGGTACGCCTTGCATAGAAATCTGTATAGATTTATACAGATCATACAGTATTTGCACAGGAATCTGTATACATTGTTGGCATAATGTTTTTAACTTTGACAAATCCCATCGTCGTACTACAAGAGCCATTTTACCATTTATATAATCATCATAAATAAGCAAAAAGAAAAAAAAAATCTATATAGTTATAAAGAGCATTAAGTAAAAATACATAGTAAAAATAATAGTAATAAAAATACATGGTAGGGTGGGGCTTGTCATGCTAGTAATATCTACTGTAAGGCATTTTAGAACCTAACCTGAGACTCTGTAACTTATCTGACTAAAAAAATCCCCTCTAGTGTTAAAGCCAAATCTACGCCGTTGATCATAATGCTTCATTCAAAACAACTTTCCAAGTATTCAACACATGAATTGAATTTGAATTTTGGGTAAAATTGTTTGTCAAACTGCACAGCTTGCTTTTCTTTCTTATCTTCCTGTGCAGAAAGTAATAAACCTTCAACACAGACCCAGATTCATAAAGGTGTGGTGAGAAGGAGACATGAAGCAATAAGATAATGTTATGTAAACTGAACAAACAGGATCCTGCCTTGGCAAGATGACTGGGTTATTTAAAAAAATAAATAAATAAATAAAAAAAATAATAAACCCAGATACCTGTAGTTTGTTATTCTTGGCTGCACCCTCTCTGCACGTCTCGTCTTTTCAGATGCAGCAATAGAAGAAGTAAAATATTTGAGACAGACTGAAGGTGTGTACTATGGGTGGAGACAGTTTTTGGTGGAAATGAGGTGTCACACATTCCAGGGCGAGAATGGTCTAAAAGCTGAACTCGGTGTTTCAGTCTGACATTGCCCAAGTAAGAGACACACCCGTGATACGGACAGGTGAGCCACTTTATTCCTTTGCTGTATTTTTTGGTTTAAAACTGTATCATAGAACTAAATACCTCTCTTCTAAACTGTTAGAATAGGAAAGCAATATTTAACATGAATTTCTCGCACTTTGCATGTCGTTCCTCTCATGGATGTTGTTCCTCTCATGCACAGACTTTACGAAAGACAACATGCCTGAGACAGCAGAAGCCGTGGCAGCAAACCTCAGCGGTCGGAGAAATGTCACCATCGAGATCACTAACCTCACTAACAACTACTGCCTAGCAAACCCTAAGTAAGTGCAAAACTCACACGACAACAATAGAGGGTTTAAAGTTAAAAATAACTGCTGATTTATAGAAACTTTGCTATTGTCTTAATCTTAGTTGTGTTCTTTTTCTTTTGTTTAAAAAAAAAAAGGGTTTGGTTGGAAAGTGGCCNAATCTTAGTTGTGTTCTTTTTCTTTTGTTTAAAAAAAAAAAGGGTTTGGTTGGAAAGTGGCCACACCCCCATCCCACCTCAACCCACTGTGCGCCCCCTGAAAACTGAGGTGTGCAACTTCAGCAAGGCCAGTGCCAAAGCCTCTGGTGCAGTGGGCATATTGACCTACGACCTCTTTGAGAAAAGCAGGAAGGACTATATTGAGACAGTAGCTATAATGTTCTCTGTGCCCTATGACTACAGTGTGTACAAAAACTGGTTTGCTGTTGGAATCTACAGCAAAGGCAAAGAGTGCAACGAGGCTCTGTATAAAGAGATGTATTACAACAAAGAGCAGCAGGGCTTTGTCCGTGAAGAGGCAAAAGGCAATGGCATCACCTATGAGGGCCGCTACCTGGACATCAAGGCTAATATGTCCCCACTTGGCCGGGCCATTATGAAGGTGGAAGTGTGGGATAAGCTCTTCACAAGTAGCCGTACTTTCTAAACCATCAATCCCAGAGCTGTCATTTTGGTCAGCTTGTTGCTTCTGTTTAATGTTTGTTAGCACTTTGTCCACTTGTGCTACTGTAAAATCTTTTCATGGATTAAATTTGTAATGAAGCTGTTATAAAAATTGTGTTGTGTCATTTCTCAGTGATTATTACAAAACAGTTTTGAGAAAAGCTCCGGAACAGTGTAGTTCAATATGTGGAACAAGTTAGTGCTCATCTACATGAATCATCTCTGCAATTTATTAATCTGCTTGGAACAGCAAACAGCAGACAGAAAACAGTATTTGCAGCAGCAAGCAGTATTCATCACCACCATGAGAACCATGAGAAATTTATGTCATACATACAGAAACATTTGAAGTTGGATTTCCATTGTAAATATAAAACAAATATAATGGAATTTGCCATTTAAAATAAAGATGTAGTAATATAGATATAACATTTCAATGAGATGACAAGACTTTATTAAACTTAAGCTCCATGTAGAAGTACTTAAATACACAGTCAGCACAAATTGGCATAAAAACCATGAAATATGTACTGCACAAGGACGCCACCAAGTGGTTGAAAGAATTTGATGCATGATTGACTACAAAAACTGTAGTGGCCTCAGTTCAACCATTAAAAAAACAAAAAAAACAAAAACAAAAACAAAAAAAAGCATTTTATATGATACTACAATACATTCTAACATCAATTTATTGCATTATTCATATGTGGAGGCACACTGATCATGTTTCTAAATCTATGTTGTCTTCTTCTATAACTTTAGGTCTACTTTAGATAACTGCTTTACAAAAGAAAGGAAGTATTTATTAGTATGAAGTATTAACATTATTTTACACACTATTTTTTAAAAAAAAAGCCAATTTTAGTACATTATTGTCTGTTTCTGTAGGCTCATTCTGATCCAGAGCATTGCTCATAAAAAACACTGACCGTAGTTTTGAATCTGTCCTTCAGATACATTTCGAGGGTTTCAAGTGACATTTTTCTCACATCATATCCTCTGAACTGTTCCTTAGCTGTCTTGCTAATAGGAACAATCTCTTCAGTGCTGTTGGGGTCATTCCGGCCAATTGCAGCATACGTGGGAAAGGCATCCTTCATTTCTTTTGGAAGGCTGTTGTTGTAGTTTGGGCAGCAATAGGCTGTCCACAGATACTCAGGCACAGCCACGCGATGGTTCCTAAGCCAGTGGTCATCGTTCTGGTACGGGATGATCCCAGTTACTATGTACGCATCTCCCAGACAGTATCTGTCTAAGGTTTTGTTGATAGTCTGCTCCAAAACTTCCCAGGGCCCATCGTTTGAGCCAACCTTCTGAGGGACTATATTAGTCAAGGTGAAGGTGGAGGAGCGGTCCTCAAAGTGCTGATGGTGAAGACTTGGATTGAGGTGACCTCGTGAATAGGTGGAATTAATGTAGTCCAGCTCCACCGCCTGGCTGTCAACCACATTCTGGTCTACAGGGCCTGGAGGGAACAGCATCATGTTGCCATCAGCTTCCGGGTAGGCTAACTGTGGAACAACACATTGATAGAAAACAGTTATGAAGAATGAAACCCAGTACAGTTTATGTGCCTTATGTTTAATAACCACATGTGCTATAAATATACATGCAGTCAAGTGGTGGCAGACAAATGTTCTCACCTGTGGCTCAAACTTCCAAGATGCCGTGGGTCTTTTCCCTGTTGGTGCAGTGTATAAATAGGCAGAGAACAAAGGAGAACGACGTAGGCGAATATACAGCGTGGCAAACCGGTACTGGTTGTAATATCGCTGGCAGATTGGGGTCCCTGCCAGACCTTTAGGAGGCCAAGACCTATAGAAGAACTGCAGGCATGGAGCAAAATCCCCAACATCAGCCCCACACAGGCACCACCCTCTGATAAAGGCCAGAAGCACCAGAGCCAGATAAAAATGTGTCATATTGCAAATTGACAATGTTTTGTAAAAATGCAGTGATCAAATGCTCCCTGGCTCCCTTCCTGCTTTCACTTCCTTGACGTGAAATGCAATAGATAGTGAATTCAAATGGATTTGTTCCCTTTTCAGTAACACATGACCACTAACCAAAAGCAGAAGCTGTTTCATCGTGACCTATACAGCAGTTTGTTGTTATAGGAAGAAAGTCACAGAATTTGCAAGTGATTTCTGATGAATTTCAGTCTCATTTTTTAAAATGTCATGAATCAAAGGGCTACGACTACAATCTGTGATAAATCATGCTTCACATGGCCTATGGGTTACTGCACTGATGAAGCATTGTATTTAATTTAATTAATAAATGTAAAACTCTTCTTCCCTGAGCTTTGGTGTTAACATCTTTGTGCAGATCACAGCAGGCCAGATTTTCTTCTGACAAAAAAAAAAAAAAAAAANAAAAAAAAAAAAAAAAAAAGTGGTGTGTGTGTGTGTGTGTGTGTGTGTGTGTGTTTGTGCAGCAGAGAGGGTGGGCTCAGTGGGAAAGCTGCCTGTTTATTCAAATCACTTCCCTTCCTTCATGCTCCATACACTGAGTCCATTTCAGGAACTCCCCTCCCCTCCCCCAACACCCTTTCTTCCTTATTACACAACACACTAATCGGGTTTGGACTTCAGATTCTTTTCCATAGCAGGGTTTAACTTGTCGGAAGAGGGTTTGAAGTACATTTCTGCACAGTTTCAGGGATTTAAGGTGAGTTACAACAGTTTTCCTTTTCTACAACATCTGTGCAATGCCTAGAAAACACAACTAAAAATATCAGACTGTGTGTTCTGCTGTATTCTGCACCAACCAAACAACATGGATCATACAGAGATTTGTGGCCATGTCTGACAATAAGAATAATCATTCTAGCTTGTTAAATAAATTCATCATTAACACAGTCATAAAAGAAAGACTTCCTATGATATGTATTGCTGTATTATTGTGCTTTGGAAATTAAAAGTCATTCTTTTCTCCTCAGAGTTGATCCATGGGGAGGATTTCAGGATTTGTGCTTGTGGTGGTGAGTGTCTCCCTCCTGACAGGCCCTAGTGTCCACAGTGGAAAGATCCTGGTGTTCCCATTGGATGGCAGCCACTGGGTTAACATGGACTTGTTGATCCAGAGTCTCCATGCCAGGGGTCATGAGGTCACTGTGGTCCACACATCCACTAGCTGGTACATCAAAGAAAATGCACCACATTACAACTCCATCACTATCACCCTTACGGAGGCCAATCACCTAGAGCAGCAGGACTTCTTTGTATCCTTCCTGGCTAAGATGCTGGTGATCCAGAAAGAGGGGGCGTCACTAATGTCATTTGTGAACTTCTACTGGGAAATGTTGATTTCGTTGTCAGAGATTCACCGACAAGCTAGCATGTTGGCAGTAGAAATGTTTGAAAATAAGACTTTGATGCAGAGTCTTCATAACACTCAGTTTGATGTGGTCATTCTGGACCCAGGATTACTTGTTGGGGTTCTGATGGCCCATGAACTGAAGCTGCCAACTGTTTATAATGTGCGGTGGGTCACAGCTGGAGAAGGACATTCTGTGGTGGCTCCCTCACCAGTATCCTATGTTCCAGTCTGTGGACATCGAGTGTCAGATAAGATGACCTTCGGGCAAAGGGTCAAGAACATATTCTATTATGTCTTCAACGGATGTGTTGATCGGTTTGTTGTATGTCCTCACTATGATCAGGTGATAGATAGATACTTTAACTCAAATGTAAACGTTTTTCACCTCTTGCAAGGAGCAGATGTTTGGCTTATGAGGGTTGATTTTATCTTTGAGTTTCCAAGGCCAACCATGCCAAATATTGTTTACATTGGTGGTTTTCAGTGTAAACCCTCTGAGCCTTTATCACCAGAGCTGGAGGAGTTTGTTCAAAGTTCAGGGGAGCATGGATTCATCCTGATGTCTCTGGGTACGTTAGTCAAAAGTCTGCCTGTAGAGCTCACTTCAGAAATCGCTGCTGCCTTTGCTCAACTCCCACAGAAGGTCATATGGAGGCACGCAGGTGAGCGGCCCAACAATTTGGGGAACAACACCCTTTTAGTAAAATGGATGCCACAGAATGACCTGTTGGGTCACCCAAAGATCAAAGCCTTTGTATCCCATGGTGGTACGAATGGGATCTATGAATCGATTTACCATGGAGTGCCAATCATAGGCGTACCCCTTCTGTTTGACCAATTTGAGAACATTTTGAGATTGGAGGTTCGAGGAGCTGCTAAGGGGTTGGATGCAACAAAAATCACCCGTCAGAACTTTCTAGAAGCAGTGCAAGAAGTTCTTCACAATTCTTCCTACAGAAACAACATAAGGCGTCTCTCTAATCTCCATCGGGATAAACCAATGCATCCTTTGGATACTGCCCTCTTCTGGATAGAGTTTGTTATGCGACATAAAGGAGCTTCACATTTACGCACTGACTCTTACAAGATGCCTTGGTACTCCTATTATTCTGTGGATGTTATGTGCTTTCTCTTGGCTTTGTTGTTGATGCTAGCTGCAATTGTAGTAGGATGTATATGGTTCCTGTGCTGTCGACTGTGCAGGAAGAGGAAAACCAAGCAGGAATAATTACTGATTCCTCATATGAGGTTCATTAAAATCAGCCATCCACACAGATGACTTACCTCAAAAAAGCATGGTATTTTCACAAGACCACTGTATGCATATACAATGCTGTAACAATAAAAAGTGTCTTATTTCATTTGCATTGCAGTTTTCTAACTTATAATCTGTCATTTGTTTGTACATATTTTATTAAGGACACTGACATATAGTCATATCTGCTTTTCGTGTGATGCTCAAATGATCAAAATTAAAATATGGGCTTAATTTTACTTTTGTGTTTACAGATGTTATTGATGCAAACTAACATTTAACACTCTCACAAAATATTAATAACATAAACATGGAGGTTTTGAGTATTAGTCCATGTATTTCACGATCTGTTGGCACCTTCACAGGTTCCAATGATGTGTTTTGAATTTCATAGCAACTCTTTTCTTTCAATTTGAATCTGGGATTGTGGCTTTAATGAGGTGCAGACATGCACATATCCATATTACTGTGTTTTGGACTAATGTTTCAGTACAGATGCTAAATGTCTTAAGTCTGCTATAACTATTTAAATTTATACTTGATGAAAATAAAACAATAAGAAAAAGATTGTGACTGCTTGATGACTTGCTTTGTGCCTGTAATAACTTAATTAAATATTGAACACCAAGATTAAACCTTTCTTTTATTTTAAAGATTACATGAAATTTGCCATACAGTTTACTGTCACTACACCATGACTCACTGATTTATATACTCCTATAAACACACTTTTGAACCTTTCACATTTCAAATCATTTGCAGCATATTTACAACATAAAATAAGAGAAAAAGATTTGTGAAATTTCAAACATTCTTTTCACAGATCCATCTATAAGCAATGTCACAGGAGCCATCCATCCAGGACTTGAGTGCAGTTTCAGTAGTGTCTATGTGTCCACAGTCTTCGCCTTGAGGATCATCAAGCTTCCAGTTGTCAGGCTCGATCCCCATTCCTGTTCTGTTGAGCCAAAACCTGGAGAAGGAACAGAAGCAGCTCCAGTATGTTAAATTATTTCAGCATTGTTGTACGTCACACTTGTTTTAAAGCAGGCTGTGATTTGTTCTTTTTTGATTCTTAATATGAGAAGCTATAAAGAGATAAAACATATATCATAACCATTTCTGCCACATGTCAACATGGATTATTATACAGTCCTGCTCACTGCTTTGACTTACTGTAGACCTGAGGTGACTGGGCTGCCATCCACCCAGCGCCATTCACCTTCCGTCTCTGCATCTGTCATCCCAATCCAAACCCTGCTGCTGGTCTGAGTCACAGTCTGGCTGGTAGCAAAAATGAATCTCTAAAAATGAGAAAGATCATTTGAGATTTTCTTTTTTCTTTCAGAAATGTGCTGCAATTGTCACATTTTATGTCATTCACTGAATCAAAAAATATTCCTACCTGTTCTTGTTCGCTATTAACAATGACGAGGTCACCCCCTTGTGTCTGGCACCAGCCTCTGCTGGAGTTCCATGTAAGCAGCCGGGCAGAGAAGTAGTAGCACTTGGTCTCAAATAGTCTCCAGCTATAAGAGCATTTTTTGCAAATTCTCTCTGTGGTAAAGGATTAGGAAATTACATTTTCATGGTTTATTTAAATATAAAAAGTGACCAGTAATCATGATCAGTAATAACTGTGGAAAAATCTCCTGACCCAAGCCAGACATGAACACTTTCATCTCATCATATATAAAATCTAGAACTGGTTAAGATTTTAAAATCTGCTGGACCCACCAGTGTCTTATGTTCTTTGTCTAGGCCATTATCTGAACTTTATGTTAATGCCAGTGGAGATCCCAAAGTACCCACAGATACCAAATACATCAGAATATATCCCAAGATATGTGAATTTTGGAGAGATGTATACACTGAATAAGACATAGGACTGTTGATTTTTATCTTTGTTATAGTCAAAAATTCTTTTTATACACATTCCCCACTCCCAATAACTAACTTATGTAATGCTGATGTACCTTTTGTCTGCTGATTGACAACAGGGCAGTAGAGTTCCAGAGACTGATAAGTCTCATTCAGTGAATTCATGTCCGCCATCATCTGGTCCATCTCCCTTTTCTGACTTAGTTGATACTCTGCTGCATCCTGCCTCTCTTGTTCCAGCATTTTGCTCAAATTCTGGTTTTGCTCTTGAAGCTGTGTAACTTTCTCCTGGAGCTGCGTATTGTTTTTTGAAGCCTTCTCGCATTCATCCCTCAGAAACACTTCTGCTACAATCTTCTCATTCAGATTCTGGACTTCTCCTTGGTATTTGTTATTGAGTTCCACAAGTTCTTGATTCCTTTCCTTCACTTGAAACAACTCATGCCTCAGAAAGGTGTTTGTCTCAAACAGTTCTTGTCTCTCTCCTTCTAGTTCAGCATGGGAGTTGCTCAGATTGACGATTTTTTGAGACATGTTCACTCTCTTTTCCTCCTGCTCGGTGCTATACTGAATCAGCTGTTCATGTTCTTGTGCGAGTTGTAAGTTTGCAGAAGTTAGATTTGTGATTTGCTGCTGTAGCTGGGTGGTTTTCAAAGTCAAAGTGTTGTTCGTGGACATTAGTTGGGCTGAACTCCTGTTGAGGAGTTTGGTCTGTTCATCTAGCTGGGCATTGCTCTCCTTTAAGTGTTGGTTGTCTCTTTTCAGGTCATCGTTTGCCTTGGTAAGGATAACATATTGGTCACTGATGTTCTGATAGTCAGAGAGGAGGCTATTCCATTCTGGCTTGCTGTCTGCTTCATGGTTATCTATGAATTAATGTCAAGTTATTAGCGATCAAGCTACAATGCGACATACTTCTTAAAGTACACATAGACCTAAAAAGTTTTAAGTCATGAATGGATACGATTGAAATTCAGTTTTCAAAAACACATGACAGCATTTCTGTTTTTGGTCATACTGACTTTTTTAAAAAGATCATATGTCCATATTTTTTGAGTGAAACTCCACTTTTAGCGACATTGTTAGTAACTTGTACTTACAAAAGACAACAAGTGCTATGCAGGTCACCAGCAGCAAAAAGCAAAGTGTTGACAGAACAACAACTGGATAAAGGTGACGACCCATCACTGATTTTTTGACTTTGGGGAAATTAGAAGCTAAAAAAAAAACAAAACAAAAAAACAGCTTAAATTAATAATTATGATGGTGATGTGATCACATACAGAAACAGATCTGATCATCTTAAGACGTAATGCATGATGTATACTCACATATTTCTGGTTCCTGTTTGGCTGCAGTCACTGAGATTCCTTCTGGTGTCGGGTTATTGATCCATGGGCACCACCGACGCCCCACCATGTTACGGTATCTGAGGGTCAAGACCAACAGAGAACATCTCTCCTTTTAAAGCCCCTCCTAATGGAAAGGTTGAGCTGTTAAATGTAAAACCAACTATTTTCCTGGTTTTAAAAAGGGCAGCATTGTGATATGACGTTTCATTTGTCTGAGCTCAAGATACATTACAAAACATAAATGCCCTACTTGTTCAAAATCTACCCACACGTATTCAGACACATTATGTATTGTGTGTTCCATTATGTATTGTGTATTCCTAGACATCAAATGTTTACAGAATGCATGCTTTGAAGGCTTCTTAGTCCCGCAGGCAGAGTGTTTCTGTGGTTTTCCAGTTATGCATCATCAAGGACCACAATCTCCATTTATACACATGCTATAATGTACCATTATAATGTAGATACACAGTGTTCAGTGTTCAGTAGTCTGGAATTTAATACGTTTATAGCAGAAAAAAAATGTTATTGATGTCTGCTTCAAAAACAAAATGAGTAATGTTCTGTAAGGTCTTACCTCACCGAGTGTGTGACCTTCAGTATGTTGTAAATGGTAGCCAGATATAACAAATGTAACACTAAAAAGTAGGATTGATTTCCAAGATGATGCAACAGGATTGTTGGGAAGAACTGAGATGATCCATTTATAAGGACTCTGTGACTGACACGAAGGTATCAATATAATTTGACTATAGTGTGGGTTGCTGTAAAAGGCACCATCACTCCTTTGGCTTTTCAACACCGCAGTGTTAACTAAATGACTCATAAACTAAATGATTTTTCTGTTATATAAAGACTGAAAACATCTAAGAATCAGAATTTTAAACTAGATTGATGAAAATTAGTGAAAAGTCACCTTATTGTTTTGAGTTTGTTTTGTGTTTGCTGTTTTCTGTGCTCACCAAGGCTTCATACAGTATAAACCAGAAATAATCCCATTTTACTTTGAACCAGCAGGTGGCATTATGTGCATTTGCAGAATGTAGATACAGTAGGTTTAGGTTACAAATGGTTGTCTAAAGAATCTCATAGTCAGAGGCAAAAATAAAACCACTGGACCTAGAAAAGTCACATTTATTCAAGAAAATTATACCTGAAATTTATTCTGAAAGTTTTGTTGAGTCACTGGACTAGAATAAATAGTTTGAAGACATTTATGCATTCAGTTCAGTTCTGAAGAACTGAAGAAGCCTTTGGGATGAACGGTGAAATGTCTTCAAACTAATTTTCCATTCCAGTGACTCAACTTTAACTTTCTAGACATCTTACCACCTGGATGACTGAGATGAGCCTTCACAGACAGATTCTGAAAGTTTTGAAATTACAGTTTGAATTTCCTTTGCATTGTATTTTATATGCTTTTTTAAAATCAGCAATAGTGTCCATACAATACATACAAAAGTGGCCCCTGTTAACAATGGCCACAATTCTAACTTACATTTAAAGAGGTGAGTGTGTTTTTGCACAGTAAAATGCCAACTATGCTGTTAGCAGTTAGCATAGAGAGACACCAGACAGCGGACAAGTTAAGATAAGAGAGACAATGCTCTTTCTGTGCAGCAGGAGTCATGGCAGGGAGGCTACAGATCCCTTATTTAAACAAACACAACTGCCATTATGTGAAAGGAAATGCAGCTCATCATTGTTTTAACGCCCATTATCTCTACATGTCTGTTTAATAACACCAGACCTGACTAGTATATTCATCTATACAAATCTGCTCATGCATTACTAGTTCCTTATATTTTGGTTTGTTTTCCTACACCGGGTGCTTAAGCAGGACTGTAAAAACACAAAAATTATGTTGGACCACTGTTCAAATTGCTGTTATTAAACAGAAAATTCCAGTTCAAAATTTTAAATTGTCTAGGCATCTATTAAAGGATAGGTTGACTTTGAAAAAGAAAAAAAAAAACTATTCTGATTTTGTCCTCATTGTCCAACTTCCTAATTATGTAAAATAGGGAGACTTCCTGGTTCACAGTAATCATTTCACCACAGGAGCAATGTCAGAAATGGGGAGCAAAACTTACAATTGTTCTTAATCACAAAGAGTCTGAGTTAACCAATTCAAGAGGGTGTTTGTTTTTTGTTTGTTTGTTGTTTTTTTTACATTTGTCACTTCAGTATGAAATATCTTTTTTTTTTTCTTTTTTTTTTNTTTTTTTTTTTTTTTTTGCTGGGACAATTTAAGGCTGTAGGATACTGACTGTTACAGGAGGAGGGACGACCTGACTGAATAAGTGACTAAAAAACTCAGCTTGAAGAAGGAAAGGAAGGTTTTGCTTTGAGTTGACGTTGCTTAAGCAATTATTTACGGTCTCAGAACTCATAGAGATGCATACAGAGGACAGGCGGAGATCGTGTTGGTGGGATTCAGTGCTTATGATTTCTCTTCTCCTTATCTTGACATCCTGTATGACCCAACAAGAAAAAGACATCAGAAAACTCTCTCTCTCTCTCTCTCTCTCTCTCTCTCTCTCTCTCTCTCAATATAATAGACACATATAGTGCTCTTGTCATGTTCCAGGTGTCATCCTAATGTCTGTTGCTAAATATGAAAATGCCATCTTTCTGAAATTTACAGTGACAAACTAAAGTATAAGAGAGATTCATTTGACAAACAATCCAATACTCCAACAGTTCATGTACATTTTACAAAATTTGCATTAAAACATTTTCAGGAAGGTTTTAATCTTAGAATTATAATTATAGCTTTTTATTATATATTAACAGAAAATAACAACATCTTACATTTTATAACAGGTGATTATAACAGAATGACATGCCAAGACCATTTAGGCCTGTGTTTACTACTGTATATACACAATAATGAATGAGTTACTGAACATATGTAATGGAATATATTGAGTTATGTTACATTTTCAATTTGTAAAAATTTAGCTTTGTGGTTGTTAAAGGACCATACCAGCCATTTTGCATGATGGCCTAATCTAATCTATTCAATTTTCTAATATATTCAATTTAATATATTAAATAGAGTCTAATATATTCAATTTTTATACATGTTGCATTACTGACAATCATTTCCCAAAGGATAAAACCGTATTTCAGCTTTCCTGATATTTTGTAAAATCTCTTAATCTTTCAAAATCAAATATTCAAGCAATACACCCACCTTAAAAATCAATGTTTCACTAATAAGTACGAAGCCTTATGAAGTCATGGTCATTTAAATTTTTCGATAAACACAGGTCTTCTTTTGGGACTATATTCCCCAGTGGAGACATACTTTCACTCCACACTTTTTATTGTGCTTAAACGCTAAAATTATGTAACTTTGAAAAAAACCTGAATACGTCTTGTTTGTGATGATGGATTACCTATCCCAAGAAAGTTTCTTGAATCAATAAGTTGATTTTAATAGCCTACCAGAATTAACTGAAACCAATGGTAGTCTGGAAGGTAGGAAAAAAGTATTTTAATTCACCGTTCCAGTAGTATGTTTTGGAAAATTGTCAGTAAACTGATGTGTGTGAAAATTTAATATATTAAGCTCAAACATGCAAAATGGCTGGTATAGTACTTTAAACCAACAGGTCCAGCTCACTCCCTGACTTTACTTTTCCAAACCACCAGGAAAACCAGGACAGGGATGAGGCTGACAGGGATGAGCGTGAGGATGACCACCACACCGTGCGGTGCATCAACAAGCAGAAGCTCTTCCTCAGAACAGCTTTGGAAGTACTGGGAGTGGATGTACAGGAAGAACTCCTGGACACTGGGGTTTGGGTAATAGCACCCAAGCAAGTTAGACAGCCTCTCCATGCATAATGTCATATTGTTGTACGGCCTGAAAGAGATCAAGAAATCATCATGAAAAAGCATGAAGCAGATAATATAGTCCTATAAAGAATAGTCATTGAAATGCTGGTAAACCAGCATCACTCAGTCACAGATGTCTTAAAAAATTTAACTTTTGAAGTAGATTCATGCAGGATAAATGAGCAACATCAAAGTTTTGGAAAAAAAAAAAAAAAANAAAAAAAAAAAAAAAAACATATCCGACAGATATAATATTATGGTTTTCATTGAATATTTTGCTCTTTTTTTGACATCACATAAATAGGATTAAAACATACAGTGGGGTCCAAAAGTTTGAGACCACGGTGAAAACGCTTTTATTTTGCATTCTTTTTTAATTTAATACAAGATTTTGCATTACAATTGATAATATCATCTTAGAAATTTGAGTGAAGAGTTGAATCTTTGAAAAATGTAGATGAATGTCAGAATATATTAGTATTTGGTATGCCCCCCTTTTGCTTTAATGACAGCCTGCACTCCAGCTGGCATGGACTCCACAAGTTTGTGCAAAACCTGATGAGCCAAGTTATCCCAGCATGATGTGACAAGGTTCCAAAGAGCTTCTTGTGATGTCAGACCTTCTGATTATTTTCAGATTTACATGGAAAGCATCACAGATTTTCAATATGGTCTCAGACTTTTGGACTCCACTGTATGTGCAAAAGCTACTTTGACAGCTTTGGGGAAGTATCTGTCATCGTGAGCATCCTGAGTAGATGCTGCACTCAGACTGCATGCCAACGAAAAGCAGCTGTAAGTGTGACTGATGGTCTTTTCCTTCGGCCCACCCTTCCACATGATCTGCCTCATTCATTTCTGCTCTGTAACAGGAAATGTTTTAACCACAACACTCTCAGTCTTAGTCTCAGTTGCTGGTAGATGTGTCAGACTGTTAATGGTGCTACTGAGAGATCTACTTGGACAGTTATTGATTTTTGATTCATATTTTGATTTGTCATTGTGATATATTGCATGACTCAGCATTCAACACAAGATCTACATCAGAATCTGGAGATATACCAATTCCCTCACTCATAAAACTCTGTAGTTACCTAGAAAGTGTTAAGTGCTCACATTCTTGGCCTGCAAGTGCTCTTTAAAATAAGAGTTTCAGCAGATGTTAATTTGGATAGAAATAAAATAAAATAAAACACATACATATTTCATTTTTCTATGAAAAGAGGTGGAGAATTTCAGTGCAAAAAAACACATTTACAGTGAATTATCCGCTTTACATAATGCATTAAAATTAAATTAAATTAATTAAATTAAATTAAATTAAATTAAATTAAAGTGAATTCAATTCAAAATAGATTAAATTAAAACTTNAATTAAATTAAATTAAATTAAATTAAATTAAAGTGAATTCAATTCAAAATAGATTAAATTAAAACTTTCTTTTTAGCTGACATTACTGTAAAAGGCCAACACTTATTTAATTAATAAAATAAAATAAAATAAAATAAAATAAATCTTGGAGACAGGGCCTTTCTTACCTGATAACATATTCCAGGTCACACCAGTTTTGCGTGCCAACAGTTAGCATGTCTGCATTAAACTGTGTGCCGCAGAAGCTGTAACTGTGTTCTACCAGCAGATCCACATGACAGTGTCTGAGTGAAAAGATTTCTTCCTGCTCCTGAAAACTCTCTGTGAAGTAAGAAAACATAAGTCAAATTTCTTACACACACCACCTGCTATTTGGACACACATATCAAACTCAAAGAAATCTTAAACTAAGATATTTCACCCATTTCTCCTGATTGTTTTTCTTTATTCCATGTAAAATCATTTGTTTGAATTTGCTTACACACTTACTTAAAAGGAAACCAGATTGCTCATTCTTATCAGAAAATTTGATGATGTTTCAGATTTTATCTAAACAGATACTTGAGCACAGGAAATTTAGGCCACTGGTTAAAAAAGGGGGGGGGGGGGGGNGGTTTCTTAAAAGAAAAGAAAAATCTCACCATCATCCTCTGTGATCATATTAAAGGTGTCGTTGTTTTTCAGACCCAGTTCATCCTCAATTTCACTAAGTTCATCTTTGTACAAAGTGGATGTCACATTGCCTGCAAATATAAATAATGTTCTTTTCATTTGGATAATAGTCATCATGTTTGCTGTATGAATAATCTCAAATCCATTCTGTTGCCATGCCAAAATCTCAAATTTACTCCAATATGACTCTCATGCTGATGTTTATGTATTTTATTCCATAAGGAGTAAAAATAAAACATCTTACTTTCATTCCTGGTGGATACATTGAATGTTTGATCCAGTCTCATCAGCTCTTCATCTGTCCTGTTTCCTGTTTGTGATTCCACAATACCTGAAAACACACACGCAAGACAACTATCAGGTCAAATATCATATGATTAATTATAAATCATTCTAACAGATTTTCACACTGGCCTATTTCCATTAAAACTAAAATGTCCCCGGCCAATGTTCTCCATCATACAGCGTCATCCTCAGAACACAATAGACTCTGAGGGAATCAAACCCAACTAAACTTCCACAGGAAATGCCACAAAAGCCTCCCAACACTTAATCACCTAAACCTCGGCACAAAAAGAAAGAGTGCGCAAATAAAGTAGGAGAACATACCAAAGATTAGGATGTGGAAGAGCAGGTAGCAGCACATGGTGGACAGCAATGAGGGAGCAGCAGTAACCTTCCAGGCCAGGCACTGACCTGAGGTGCCACTCAGAGGTTCAGAGTCTCAGGGCTGAGTGGGTTAAGGAAAGCCCAGCCCTGTTTTTCTTGGCACAACTGACCTTGTGTGTTGGGTGTGTGTGTGTGTGTGTGTGTGTGTGTGTGTGTGCATGTATGTGCATGCATGAGTGTGTGTGTTCTTGTGCATGTTGAAATGTGCTTGATAAACAGATGAAGTGATAGAAGATGGGGAGAAGAGAAAGAGAGAGAGAGAGAGAGAGAGAGAGAGAGAGAGAGAGAGAGAGAGAGAGAGTTTGTTCTTTACACACGACGTTTGTATTAGGTTTGGTTGATAAGTTCTGAGCCTGAGATATAAGGGAGTGAACTGGAGCTGTAATATTTTGGTGACTTTTAAATAATTCTTTACATGTTTTTACACATGAACTTCTGTCATTGGAGATCAGATTATAATTTACAAATTCGGGAGGTACTCAAGGCTCAATCTGATTTTGCCCTCTAAGAGTGTAATGTCTTCCCAAACATTAAAAACAACATCAGCTACAACCAGTTTTGCCTCAGATGTGATTTCATATCAGCTCTTGAGGATATTTTTGGTAGCCAAGAAAATACTTTCATGGAAATGGGATTGAGTGCAGAATTATGTCATTATGTCATTTTAGAAGCACACTATGTTGAAAAACTCAACTCAATTCAAGTCAGTTCAACTTTATTGTCATTACACTGTGTAAAGAATAAACACATCAGAAAGTATCTTGTGACTCCAATTGGTGCAAAGGCTGCAAATGTGTCTCAATGGTGACCAACAGTAAGCATGAAACATCATGAATATGCATAGTATAAAATACAGATATAAGTGTGTGTGTGTGTGTGTGTGTGTGTAGTTCAATATTTTTTCTATATTTAATACTATGCATATTCATGATGTTTCATGCTTACTGTTGGTCACCACTGAGAACATTTGCAGCCTTTGCACCAATTGGAGTCACAAGATACTTTCTGATGTTCTTATTCTTCGCACAGTGTGTATATAGTTATAACATATACAGTTGCAGCATCAGCAATATGAAGTTCAATATTACATTTAAATAAATAACATCTCTGAGTTAGATCTGGGCTCAGAATTTATCAGTCAACCCAGATACAAGCTTTCTGATTATGAGGTGTAAGTCTAGGGGTTCCTAAGTTGTACAATGTACCAGAACATTAAAGTACTGAGATATCGAATACCACTGAAGGCAGTTTCATATAATTACAAGTTTATTGGGGAAAGATGCTTTGTAGGGAAATGCTGGCACGTCTCTCCCTGGAATGTTTAATTGGAGTGGGACTTGTGTGTTTGTGTGTGCGCGTGCCCGGGCAGCTCTGATGTTGGCGGTGATGGGTGTGGGGACAGCATGGCCCAGTTTCCTGCTCTTCCTCAGATAGCCAGTGACAAAAGCTCTTGAGGGATTCCTCCCCCCCCCTCGCATTTACACGGTTGCTGTTTGGAGACAAGGCAGACCACTGGAACCAGGAAACTCAGGCGACATCAATGCCTGAACAGAAAAGAAGACATCAACAAAACCTGCATCAGCTCTGACATATCTGTAGGGGTGTTTATGACAGCAAAGTCATCAATACAGGAGTATGTATTCACTCACTCAAAAACTGAGTAAAAGGGCGGGTTTCCTGTGCTTTGTGGTTTTCTGCCTACACTTCAGTCTGCAGAGACAGGAAACAGTTCTCTGGCATTCCGGGCCTTTCTGCATGCTGAAAGACATTAAAGAACCTTTAAGAACCCTGGAATACAAAACCGGAGCAGCCAGTCTGTGACATGTAGCTTGATGCGACAGCAAGGTTGTAGGTTTGGTTTTTAACCTACTGGGCCAGTTTTAGTTTTAATGCTTTTTCTCTGCTCTCAACAAAGTCATATGCATGCTTGCATGTTTGAGCCCAATATATATAGCCCACATACACATTGCATTACTGACAACCATTTCCCAAAACAATACTGGAGCAGTAAATATTAGAATTGATTTTCCTACCTTCCAGACTGCCATTGTTTTCAGTTCATTGCAGTACGCTATAAAAATCAACTTGTAAAGAATTGAAACATGATTGAGATAAGTAATCCGTCACAGCAAACATGACGTCTATTAAAAGTTACTTTTATCAAAGTAACTTTATTTAACTGGTGCAACACAGTGATGCATGGGAGAAAATGTATTAGTCCCAGGAGAAGACTTCTTTTATGGAGAAATTAAAAATGACCATCCCTTCTATGTTTGGTCATAGGTGTTAGCAGACAAAATGTTGAATTTTAAGGTGGGTGTATCACCTGAACATCTGATTTTGAAAGATCAGGAGATTTGGCAAAATAAGAGGAAAACCAAATACGGTTTATGTTTAAATGACTTCTTTTTATGTCTTCTTTATACATTAGAGGTAAAGAGCAAAGGTGCTGAGATTTCCAGACTACATTTTTTTTAATGAAACTCATAAAATACAAGAATGACAATAAGTATTATGCTTAACCTACACTTTACACTTTAGATCAGCTTGATTGTCACTGATTAATGCATTTTTCTGTTTTTTTATGACATCTCATAATTTAATAAATCTGTAGAAAGAAATATTTTTGCCTATGTAAGCTATAGCTGTTGTATTTCTTATATTTGACTGATGCTGGATTTTACACAAGGGTGAAAAAAAAAAATCAGATAATGATATATAAACCAATATCCCATATCTTTATTTTAAATAAACACACACGTGACAACATTCCTCAGATTTAGTAGTTAAATGGCTATAACAAAAAAAAAAAAAAAAAAAAGTGCTGAGACAAGATCATTTAAATTCAAACTATAAAATATGTTGCTATTGTTATTGCATAATCAGTAAAACAGGCTCAGGTTGCCCCCTAGTGGTTAAAAGCAGCAACTGGTTGGGGATGCAGCAACTTTACGTGACAATTGAGCAATAAAAATAATTTCTCTGTTCCATCTATTCACACCTACAACTTCACATTCTTAGCTGTCAGCATCTGTTTTACACAGCAAACCCTGATTTGTTTTTTTTTTTTTTTTTTTTTNTTTTTTTTTTTTTTTTTTTTTTTTTTTTGCTTTTGGACAATTTTGTACTAGGAATGCAAGACATACTGTAGTTTCATATTTAACCTTTTTTTTAAATCTGCAAATTAAATAGATAGTTTATTATTATTATTTTATTTAGGTTTATTTGAACAACCATGATGGTTTCAGTTGTATATTTTATGGGCTATTAATGTGGTAAATCTGCTTTACAAATAATAACTACAAATTATTAAATAAAAATAATCACAAAATGTGATTAGTTTATTTCCAGTCTGACCTGGTGAAAAACAGCTGTTTTGGGCACAAAGGTCCTATGGACAGATATAATATTCGAGATATATTTTATCTAACACCATAACCATAACTGGTTTGAATGTGATTATCCATTGAAAATTCCAATGCTGGCTTAAGCAAGATACTATGAAGTGTATTTAACATGACATATTTTATTATTACTACCACCACTACTACTTTAATAATCATCATTGTCATCATAATCAATAGTTTTGGAATAAAATATTGAAAATTTTCAAGTGTAAATAAATAAATTAATTTAAAAAACACACAAAATTAAACTATATTAAAAGTTTAAAAAATATAAAAACTACAAAAAATAACTATAATGTGAAACTAAATGCAAAATAGTACAATATACTTAAAGAGAAGTGTATAAATTTATGAAAATGCCCAATTAAAAATTTTTTTTTCCCTGATGTAAAAGAAAATGATTCTGATAGCTTGAGCTCTTCATGGTGATTGGAAAGTTCTGAGCACATTTTGTCTATAAGCTGAACTTTGCAGGCATCATCTGTAAAGATTTTAGCTTGAATAAAGGCTCTTAGGGAATTAAAAAGTCTGATATGAAACCTTTAGTTATTTAAAAAAAAAAAAAGTTATATATGTATAGCCTGAGTATAAGAAAGGGGCAATGTACAGTAATAATTCAGCTGTTATTTGTTGAAAGTCCAGCAGCTCCATTTTTTACAAAGTGTAGAGAGAATTGCAAGAGCAGAATGGAAGGATTTAATGTCATTCAAAACACACACAAACTTCTCAGACCCTATCTGAGAAATATTAAATAGGAAACAAGACAACCAGTTTTGATGTTGCATCAAACTTATGTACTGTAAAATAAACAATATAGCTAAGAAGCAGCTTAGTCATAATTATTATGTAGACCAGATTTTTTGTATCTTCAGCATAATTTGCTTTAATCTATTTTAAATTTATTAAAAATGACAACTGCAGACTAGAACTAGATGAACCCTTTACTACCTGACCCTGAAGTGACTCTAATGACCCCATGAAATTAAAAAAAATGCTGTTTCTCAGTCCGTCCATGATTGAAGCCATTGTTACCTCTATTGTTTTACATGTGTCTATTTGTTCATTTATGGTTTGGTAGGATTACTTAAAAAAAAAAAAAAAAAAAAAAAAAAANAAAAAAAAAAAAAAAAACTGAACCATCCTTGATAAACCTTGGTGGAAGGGTGTGGCATGGCCTAAGGAAATCCATTAAGTTTTGGTGTCGATCTGGATCCAAGGGTGGATCCAGGACTGCTCAATGATTTCTTAACTTTGTAATAACGTGTTTGTTTGTTTTTTTCCTTTCTTCAAAAGTAAATCAACAATCTCAATGAAAAACATCAGGCATATTTATCCCCTAACAGATTAGTGTCAACAAGTGCAATTGAATCCAAATCTGGACACATTTTTTTAAATTTTTTTGAATACAGTTTCTTATGAAAAATATAGGAAATGAATCCTGTTATGGTTATTATACGCATTTCTGTCCGTACAGTTTTTTTTCTTGGCTTGTTCAGCCTTGATGGAGGTATGTGTTCTAATGAGTGTCCTTCTAAGATCCCAATTTATAAATCCATTATAAATTCTGCCTCATTAAAAGAGAGAAGAGCAACAAAGTTCCATCATGTCTGGGACTATTTAACCTGACAGTTGTGTTCCAGGTTGATTTCAAGGTCACCAGTTTCAGATCAACTTACAACAACCACAAATACAAACAGCAAAGATGGTAAGAAAAGCCCATCGTGGATCCAAAACTGTCAACATGTCAGCCCAGCTGTCGAGGCAAAAAATATTTCCCATCAGCAGAAACATTTTACATCAACCTGTTGTTCTCATGGTCTGCTGCCTCATCTGAGGTGGATTGTGGTTTGAAGTTCATGATCATCAACAACACTGCAGCAATCAGGCTATATGGCACACACACACATTTTGTGCTCGGTGGTGTTTGCGCCTCACGTTGCTGTTCTTCTCCACACAAACAGTTATAAAACCTCAGAAGAAGTCAGGCAAAGGTTGTGAACTGGTTTTTGTACCAGTCACAGTCACACCCAGGTTATATGCGCGCATGTTTTTCTGCCCTTTTTCTGCCCTTTGAACCTGTAACTTTCCTGAATTTGGTCTGTTCCCATCATGAAAAATTTGATTTTCAAATTGGAAATGCTGTCAAAGTTTTATTATTTCCACCTAGCAGATTATGTTATCATCATGTTATCATTTGTTTGTTTGGTTATTTATTTATTTATTTATTTATTTTAGCAGGATATCTAAACGTTATGGACAGATTTGGATGAAATTTAAGGGGACAGATAGATAATGTCGAGTGGAAGAATTTTTTTTTTTTTTTTTNATTTTTTTTTTTTTTTTTAATTTCAATTTCTGGAGGTCATCCAGATCACATTCTGGAGGCAAAGTTTTTATTAGCCTATAAAATCAATGCTTAATGGAACAAAGTTTAGTATGTAGGTTATTTTAATACCTTATTGGGGATTTTATTGGCCTTGGCGGAGGTATGCTTTCTTGTTATGGAAATCAAAATGTGTTTTTAAAGTAAAAACTGTAATCATTTAGTGAAGATGAATTAGCAGGTACATGATGTTGCTGACTATATGCAGGATTTTATCTTTTTTATGCAGCTATAGTATATATAGTTTGAGACATAGATGAGCTGTATTAACTGCCATCTATATTTAGCAAATAAAAACAGCACAAAAATTAATCTCAGAGAATCTAACAAAAAACTCCAAGAGAGTTTTTTTTGATGAAATTTTCAACTGGTCCCTGGTGGCACAAACAACCAGTGCAGGGTAATGGCGGGGTCAACAAAACACAGTACTGGTTTCATTGGCTGGAGTGGTTTAGGTTGAACCCATAGACGTGTTTTTAAAAGGCAGCTTCTCCACTTTCTCACAGAACACACACACACACACACACAGAGAGGATTTGGGACATGATTGTCACTTCAAACAGCTCAGGTAAAGTCATTTAAGAATTTGAATAGTTGTGAATTAAGAATGAGTTTTAAAAATACAGAGGTTGTCGGATGTAATATATGCACAGCTGCTTTTCTGAGTATCTTTATATTTAGAAACTTTACAATATTTCATGTTTTCAGCCAAGTATAATAAGGCATAATGTACTGTATCTTAAGTGTAATGTATCTTAAAAGCAATGTTATTCTCCAAAATAAAATATGTTGTACTCAGAATTAAAACTGAGCTCAAATGCAGCAGTTTCATATTTACCTGATAGATTATAGTGGCTTTATGATATCTTAATAGTCCACTACCTAACTTTTTTTTTTTTTTTTTTTTAATTAGAACTTAAAGTTATGAGAATGTTGTTTTATTGTCGCCCTTCAAAGGCACACAAACTATTCACAGAAGGAAAACTGTCTGGCAGTGTGGTTTTATTTCACAATAATCATAACACACTTATGACTCATAATCATAAGTCATCCTTTTATATTTACATTCAGCGGCCAGGAAAATAGACACACTGTTCACTGTAATACAATCCAACAGTCCTGTAATAAACATTAACTTTATGAAACAAATAATTTTTTAGTTTTTGTTGATTTGTGTCAGAGGGTCAATTTTTGAGGCAGCATCCTGTTTTATTACCATTTTTTTTAGCCAATATTTTGGCTCCTTTGGATTTTGGATCAAATTTTCTACTCATTTGTTAAATTGTGAATTTCAAGTGATTAAATTCTATTAAACTAAATTTGATCCATCATGCTTAGTGGAAAAATCATTTGTAAGCATTTTGTCAAGAGAAAATGTAAATTATAAGCCGCACCTGGAATTTGGTCAGTTTGATAGAAAATAGCAAACCATGTATAGACAAAAATCGTAAATCTTTCGTAAACTTTCATTCTCTCCATAGAGCTCTGTGAGACTGTATGAAATATTATTCTTTGATTACTGTTTAATACAAATCTTCTCAAGCACAAAGTAAAAAAAAAAAAAAAAAAAAAAGTAAAAAAAAACAAACTGTAATATTGCCAATAACCTGAGCAGCTACAGTGAAAGAAGAAATGAAAGTGGCAGCATGTGACAGTGGTGATCTTTACACCATGGGTTCCCATGTGCTCAAACCTGATGGCAGCATCACACAAAAACCAGAATGGAGTGAGTGAAATCTCACAGCTGCCCACTCAGACTGTAAAATATCAAACAGCGTCTCACTTTCAGATTGATTGTAGAGAAGACAATGTTTCCTCATATTGTCATGCAATGCACCGTATTTCATTGTTAATACAGGCTTTTGTTCTTTTCATATGGGAAAACTGCGAGCATTGGACTGGCAATGACTGATAAAGACACAAACTGTGGATATCACACACTGACAAATTACTTAAAAATAAAATTCTAAAATATGTTTTCACCTACAGAAAACCTCAATTTAGAGAATTTAAGAATGCTTTTTTGTCTGATATAAGCTTTTACTAATTACAAAAATTGTAATTCAAGATGTTTGAAAAAACAATTAATATAAATGACAAAATTATTATATTATTTATGAATGTATCAAAATTTCTTTTACTATTTTAATTTATTGAAGGTTTTCTCATAGTAATTCTTGAAATTTTAAGAATTTTTTAAAAGATATTTTTTTGGAGCATGAAGGGGCTTCAGATTCATTAGAAATCACAACCCAGCCACTGTCTGAGCAATAAACCAACTCATTCCAACTTTTGTTAAAACTTTAAAAATTGTTTAGTGTTAAATAGTAAAAACTTTTTTTTTTCTTTTTTTTTTATTTGGTGCATTTTGGCAGCATTTTTGTACATATTTCTTTGTGTACATCATATAAAGTATTGGTCAGAAAATAGAAAGCGACAGGAAATTCTTCACTGGTTTCCGTCGTCTTCAGCGTTGGCTAAAATGTCTATATTAGATCATTTTTATTTCTCCATTACCTTAGGTACAGTAATATGTCCTGCTACTTTAGTGTCCAAAATGTCATGTATATAAAAATAAACCCTGATTAAATTAAATCTGGCAGAAATTTCAACCTTTCACCAACCAAAAAGAAAAAAAAAAATAAAAATCATGTGATCACAGGACTATAAATGTCTTCCTTTTTAAACTCCTCTTACCTTTCAAGAAAACCTCCTCTGTGCCAGTATCCCCAAATAAATTTATGATAAGAATAAAAAACATTCTAATCAATAACCTGAGCAGTGGAGTCCCTAATGAAAGATGAAATGATAAAGGGTGATGGGGCAAGGTGCTTATAAAGGCTGTTAGCACGCGACACTGACTGATCTGTAAACCTTCAAGCTACCCACGATTTCCCCTGTGCCAACGACCTGATGGCAGTGGCACGCAAGCTGCTGCAGAATGACTAAAACACCACTGCTGCTTATTCATTTAGTACAACATGTCAGCCAATGTCTCACTTCCAAGTTGATACAAAGCAGACGGCATTTTCTGATGTGGCGATGTAAAACCTATTTCAAAACCTCTCTAAATCTAGGCTGAGGAATAAATAGTAGACTTTCAGAACATTCATAATATTCCCGATACACTGTCAGATCATCTGACACAACTACAGAAACGTCTTTATTGTGCTCACCACACGTGTGAAACCTCGGCCCAAACCAAACACCTTCGTATAAGTCTTGGCTGAAAATCAAATTTTAGCAAATTCTGATGTATTGATTCCTTGTGCACTTAGAATCTGCTTCAGCCATATTTCAGTTGCAGTTACATTTACGCTAGTAGCATTTGGAATCACCAAGAAATTTTCATGTTTTATATAGAAATGTATTCGCAAAGGTAGCATTAAAGGACCATACCGGCCATTTTGCATGTTTGAGCCTAATATACTCAATTTTCATACATGCAAGGTTACTGAGAACCATTTCCCAAAGGATAAAACCGTATTTCAAAACCTCTTAATCTTTCAAAATCAAATATTCAAGCGATACGCCCACCTTAAAAATCGATGTTTTGCCTGCTAATAGTCATGCAAAGTTATGAATTATGAAATTATGAAAATTATGAAAAAGTATGAAATTATAAATTTTTTAAATAAATGCAGGTCTTCTTTTGGGGCTATATTCCCCGGTGGAGACGTACGTTCACTCCCACTTTTTTTATGGCACTTAAATGCTAAAATGTTGAAACTTTGAAATAACCTGAATACACATCTTGTTCGTGATGATGGATTACCTATCGTTTCAAGTATCAGCAGGTTGGTTTTAATAGCATATCAGAATGAATTGAAACCAATGGTGGCCTGGATGGTTGTCAGTAACATTACATATATGAAAATTGAATATATTAGGCTCAAACATGCAAAATGGGTGGTAGGTCCTTTAAATTGATGTAAATAAAAAGCCAAAACATTAATAATGTTGTAAATGGCTATTGCTGCTGAAACAAACCTGACTATGCTTCATTTATTTCCCATTAGCAATGGACTTCACCCTCCATAATGATGATACTGACTACTTTGATTTTGTGACAAACTATGACGACTACCTGAACTACTCATTTTGGAATACAAGTTATGTCACAGACTCTGATGACCACCTGAACTCTACGTCAAATACCGGGTGGTGTGAGGCTGGAGAGCAGGAGCCAATCATCAAAATGTTCCAGACTTGCGTTTTTTGTCTGATCTTCCCCCTGGGTGTGGTGGGGAACTGTTTGGTGATTGCGACCTTTGCCCTCTACCGCCGTCACCAGCTTCGCTCCATGACTGATATCTTCCTCTTCCACCTGGCGTTGGCTGACCTCCTGCTGCTCCTCACACTCCCACTACAGGCTACTGACACACATCTGGGCTGGATCTTCCCCAGTCTCCTCTGCAAGGTCATGCGTGCATGCTACGCCATCAATACGTACAGTGGGCTAATGCTGCTAGCTTGCATTAGCGTTGACCGCTACATGGTGGTGGCATGGGCCCCAAAGGTGTTCAGGCTGCGCAAGGAGCTATTAAGAGGAGGGAAGCTAGCTGCTGTAGGAGTGTGGCTTGTTGCAGTGCTCCTCAGCTTGCCCGAGATCCAATTCTCTGGGGTGTCAGGGTCGGGCAGTGAAGCATACTGTGGCATGCAAAAGAGTGGAATAGTCAAAATGGCCACCAACGGAGCCATCATTGGTGTCTTCTGCGTTTCCTTTCTGGTCATGGTGACCTGCTACTCTTCGATCGCTCGGGTGCTGTGGGAAAGACATGCAAATCGGCGGGGCAAACAGTGGGATCGGCAGCGTACCTTGAAGTTGATGGTGGCTCTGGTGTTGGTTTTCCTGACCTTCCAGCTGCCTTACACCGTGGTTCTCTCACGTAAAATGGCGGGACCGTTCTGTGCCCTCCTGCTGGAGTACATCACCCGCACCTTGGCGTACACCCGTTGCTGCCTCAACCCAATCCTCTACGCTCTTGGTGTTCGCTTCCGGAACGACGTGCTGAAGCTCATCCATGCCGCAGGCTGCTCCTGTGGGCTCCATGTGGGGTCCCAGACAGAGAGCTCCACCTCTATGTCCCTCTCTTCCCCTGCCTTCACCAGCCTCTCACCCTGCTCACCCACATCTCCTGACCGCAGCAAATCCAGCACTGAGGCAGCACCTCCAAACAAATTCCACTTTCCAGTAACCAAATAAGTTTTCATGGAATGGACTGTTGACTTATTAATAAGTCACATACTGTATTTCCCCCCAGACACAACTGACCCGTAAAGTTAACAAAAAAAAAAAAAAAAAAAAGGGTTTTTGTAGTAATAAAGGTATCCATGACATTATTAACAACAAAAAAAATATTACAGTGAGATTGTAAGGAAGTGTTTGGTAATACTTTATTTGGTTAGGCATGTTGTTTTTAGGTCATCAGATGACAAAAGCAGATGTGGAAAAAGTCACTTGACTATTTGCAGCATGATTCATAATTTTTAGCATGACCTTGTTTACAATCTTCAAGCCAGTCCTCACTTGTTCTTATTTCAGGGCGCTGATGATCGTGGACAGGAAACGCTTTACTGTCACATTGTAACTATTTGAGAATACTAAGTACTTTACTTTATTATCTGCTCTGTAAAAGCTTACTTGAATCTTGAAAGCCAAGAAGAGCTTCATGTTTTGGCATTTCTTATCATCCTCCATGATGCAGATATCTATGTTAATATCTACTGGAGATGCTGTACATATTTGGAGTATTACTTTATTTGGTTGTTTTAGAAACGATGTTCAACAAAATGTTTTGGCTTTTTTTGTGTTTAGTTTGTGTTTTATTTATTCTTAAACTCAACCCTATTATGATCCGAGCAGAACCAACTCTCTTAGATTTGTGACTTATCCCTTCCTGATATATGAATATGGTCATTCATTGGGCCATCCTCATTAAGTGGGACTTTTTTTTTTTTTTGCATCAGAAATTCAAGTGTTACAGTTTTATTTGCCCCAAAACTGTGTGTGTGTAATCAGATGTTAATGTTGGCCACTTACCAAACTAACAAGTTTAAAAAGTTTCTTTTATTTCTGTTCAGATGTATATTTTTCTCCACTTCTTTATGTGCTTACTTGCCACAACGGCAGCAATATTGTACATGAATAATACATGACAATACAAGTAAATTATCTAGATGTAGATTAGATATAGATACCCTTATGATTTGAAGTAGTGGTATATATACAGTGTGTATGAATGTTTTTGTATTGTATTTTTTTTTTACTTGGCTTTGTTGTTGTTGGTGTTGTTGATGGTCCTTATCACCCAGGCATGACCTGACCTTTGTAAATCACTTTGTAAACTCTGCTTAAGAAAAATACTGGGTAAATAAAGTTCATTATCAGCTATATTTTTCTGTAGTGCAATTTATTTTTATTAATTTGGTGTTTTTATTAATTCTGCTTATCATAGCTATGCTTTGGTGGCAGAGTCAGAGACCTGAGCAACATTCTTTCAGAATCAGAGAGCGATAAGATAAGATAAGATAAGATAAGATAAGATCAGATAAAGATAATGATATGATAAGATAATGAGAGGATAGGATACAATGATGTGAAATGACGTGATGTGACATGACATGACATGACATGAATACAATACAATACAAGGGGTCATAATATATATAATAGTAATTCATGAGAAATGACAAGACATGATGTCACATGACATGACATGAATACAACACAATACAAATATGTATTGTATTGTACATATATGTACATATGTGATAATTCATGAAAAACAATGTTATCACTGAATTATCACTGAGCTAGTAAATGATTTGTCTGTGGTTTATGAATATTTATAAAAATTGAATTAATAACCAAAATTTTAAAACAAAAATCAGGAAAAATACTAGTTTGAATTGTTTAAAAGAAAAAAAAAAAATCAATTGAGTGTCCTTGGAAACAGGAAATAACACGATGTAAGCTGTCTAGCTGTATTTTGATGTTTTGAGCACTAGATGTCAGCCTGATGCTGAGACATGGTGCTTAAACTCATCATCATCATCATCATCATCATCATCATCATCCAGCACCTATTACAACATTATTCTTTGACACTGACAATAGTTTGGCTTTCCGCAAAGATATAAAACTGACTATCATAATTCATCCAACTATATACTTTTTAATCATTTTATGTTCACAACAAACAGAAAATAGAGCATATGTCCAACTCTCTATAACATACAACACACTCTCACCTTATATTGAGATATTAACTTATAGACTCTTGGGTTGAGCATATGGATGTGTGTTATTCAGCTTTTCCCACTTCGTCTTGGCACAGGCTTCATGTCGCCCCTTTCTGCTGCTGACCAGGTGTGGTCAGACGTAAAGGTATCACTATGACTCTCATTAAATATTAACAAGTGTGTCCAGGCAACATGCCTTCCAGTAACACACCAGCTCTTTCCCCCTTTCTGAGCCAACAGTTAGTTATGTAATTGCTGCACACAACTTATGATTCTGATTAAGCGCGTGATCCTCTTTTTGCAGCTACTTTGTAACAAGTGTGTTTTGTTGGGAAAGCAGGGAGGGTTACAGGGGGTTACGACATGTTTTGGTGATACAACACGTTAGTATAAATGGGGCTTTGATCACAAGAGGAATTTGGTTCCTCTTAGTGACTTAAGTGTTTTTTTTTGTTTTTTTTTGCATTAATTGTGATCATTGATTATAATCCCTTATTTTCATATTCATTTGTAAATTCTTATTTGTGTGTGGATGTTACGAGAATTTTTGGCCATAGTTTGCTCTCTCTGGTGGAGCAAATACACCTGCAACAGAATGTGCATCACTGCTGCTGCAGTCACATAAACCTTGCAAGTCCAGGTCAGTGTTTATAAATTTAATGACACAAAAGTTTACCTTCTGTATATTAATGTGCTGTTCAACAAGTTTAAGGGGGCTAAAAGGTGTCAAAACATGTTTAAAAATGATTGTAGTACAAAACAATCCCAACACTATGGAATATTTTAAAGGACCATACCACCCATTTTGCATGTTTCAGCCTAATATACTCAATTTTCATACGTTACGTTACTGACAATCATTTCCCAAAGGATAAAACCGTATTTCAGCTTTCCTGATATTTTGCAAAATCTCTTAATCTTTCAAAATCAAATATTCAAGTGATACACCCACGTTACAAATAGATGTTTCGCCTGCTAATAGTTATGCAGCCTTATGAAGTCATGGTTGTTCAAATTTCTCAATAAACACAGGTCTTCTTTTTGGGACTATATTCCCCGGTGGAGACATACATTCACTCCGCACTTTTTATTGCTCTTAAATGCTAAAATTACATAACTTGGAAAAAAAAAAACCCTGAATACACGTCTTGTTTGTGATGATGGATTACCTATCCCAAGAAAGTTTCATGTATCAACAAGTTGATTTTAATAGTGTACCAGAATGAACTGAAACCAATGGTGGTCTGGAAGGTAGNAACAAGTTGATTTTAATAGTGTACCAGAATGAACTGAAACCAATGGTGGTCTGGAAGGTAGGGAAAATAATAATAATATTATTTCACTGTTCCAGTAGTATACTTTGGGAAATGATTGTCAGTAATGTTACACAATAACACAATATATTAATGTGGTAATGTAAAACTGCTCAGTGAGCACTCAAGAATTCATTTATGTCACAAAATTCAAATTATGGATATTTATTTTACAGTTACAGTAGACATACAAAGTTTTCCATTTCTTTCTGTAGATTACCTGGAAACTGAAAACTCTCCTTACACTCCTTATCTCATTTTTCCCCATTTATGCCAACAAAACATCATTCTTTCATCAGGAGGTATGGACTGTAGGCATTAGGACCCAGAGAGGACAGTTCTCTATCTGCTCTCTCTTTCTCTCTCTCTCTCTGACTGGTAGCACTAATGCTGCTGCTGCTTCTTCTCCCTCTCTGTCCCTGTTTCGGACACACAGACTAGTTGTCTGCTGGATTTCTGGATTTGGAGATGGAGATCAAGGATCTGGCAACTCCCAGCATCCACCACAGATTTCAGCAGATGGAGGACTTCCATAGCTTTCAATCTTGACCAACAAAGTCTTTTTCCCTTAGGTCGCTGCAGCTGCTGGAATAAGGAAGCATCTTTCCTCTCACCTGTTTTAGAAGGAAAACTGAAGATACACTTTTTGTTGTTTATCTTGTTTTTTTTTTTTNGTTTTTTTTTTTTGTTTGTTTTTTTGTTTTTTTTGTCTGGTACAGCAGCTACAGGCTCTGAACTCCTCCCTCCTCCTCTTTCCCTCTATTCAGCTGTCACACTGTCTGTCATTCTGCCTCTCAGGATATCCCCTTCCCTCTCTCTAGAGTTTCATAATGCACTGGGATCTATGAGAGGTCTGGCCCTCCTTCACACACGGGGAATTTCATCCCATTGCTTCTTCTTGTCTGAGAATATGGAGGAGAAATGATTGCAAACATTCTACTTCAGCGTAAAATCAACAGACTGGGGTCATGAAAATAAGAGAAGCTCATCAACAAGAGCAACAAGGATCCTTGACTTTAACTTTAACTTTTTTTTAACTTTAACCAGTTCAACTAATTTTTGAGTATTTATCTGATATCTGGAATCTAACGGTCTTTACCTGAGGCACATTTTAAAGAGCAAGGTTTGGTTTTTGTGTATGTATGTGTTTCTGGAGAACTTAAATTGGTCGGATAGACAATCATGGGAAATGCAGCAGGAAACATGGAGGTACCTCTGGGGAAGGAGAGTAAGACAGTGTCGGCCCCTCCGGGCTCCACAGGCCCTCAGAAACAATCCACAGGGCCAAAACTCCCCATGCCACCTGAGGAAGAACTGGAGGATCGCTTCAATGCAGTGCTGGTGAGTTGGAGGTGCACAAACATTGTCTCTCTTTCTCTCTCTCACACACACACTGGTCATATCAGCATGTGGAGCAGGATACACACTCATTCACTTTCACACAGAAGAAACCACAAGCAAAAAAATTACAAAGAAACAAAGAATTTGCGATATGTTGAAAATGTCCTCAGGTCAAGATTATCACAGTACCAGGTACACAATGCCACTGTGGAAAGACACATAAGAGCTCCTTTATACTGAGGCTCACTGCAGCATTAGGCTTATGGCACGGTCTGCTGGAGGAGGAGGAGGAAGAAAAGAGAAAAGCCAGCCCCTGTTTACAGTGTAGTAAAAGGTGCCATAAATGCATTTCCATAACAGCTTCAGATCAGATAGATTATTACACTACAGTGCTTTGTGGGTTTATATTTAGGTAAATGTTCCATAGATATAATCTGTGTAAAGTCTAGTCAGGAAAGTGAACCCCCACCTGGCCCAGCGAAGTGGCCTTGTGGTCACAACAGTATCCAGTGGTTTGTATTAATGGAAGTAAGTCTTAATAAAAGGAACTTAGTGATTTTGGACGTCTGAGACCAATAACCCACATACATGTTACGTTACTGCCAACTATTTTCCAAAACATACTGCTGAAGAAGTAAATATTAGAATTGTTTTTCCTATCTGACAGCCAGTTCATTCCAATATGCTATAAAAATTTACTTATAGGGACTTGAAACGTGCTTGAGATAAGTTATTCATTAAAACCACACCATCTATCCAACATGGATCCGATCCAATCCAACATGGAGCTACACAGAAGAAAATGCATCTTTCTGCCAGGGAATACAGTCCCAGGCGAAGACTGCTTTTTACCAAAAAATTAAAATGACTGTGCTTTCTACAATTGTGCATAAGTGTTAGCAGGCGAAACACTGAATTTTAAATTTGGTGCATTACCCAAATATTTGATTTCAGCAAAATAACGCTAAAATACAGTTTTATGTTCTGGAAAATAGTCGGCAGTAACGTAACATACAATATATACAGGGTAGTATTTACTGGACTCAAACATGCAAAACCACAGATATGGCCCTTTAAGCTTACTGTGATTAAAAAGTACATTCACTTTTCATTTTCATTGCTACCCTGGCTTTAACCCCTACTCAGCAAAAAAAAAAAAAAAAAAAAAAAAAAGCCACAATGCCAGAATCAGTGAGAAGTCCTACAGGCATTCCTGACTCTAACTTGATTTTCAGTTCGTTAGCTCCTTTGCTGGGCTGACAGTGAGTCTTCTTCTCTTTGCAACAATACGGGCAGTGACAAGCTAAACTCGTGCACGTGAGCTGACAGCCAGAAAAACGGAAAAAGAAGTGAGCAACAGATTTGAGTCTGACAATGCAGCTATGTTCAATATGTGGCCAGACAACCTGCAGTATGATTACCTGCATTCCTATTTTGTTCTTTTCTTAGACTTATCGTTGAAATCTCAAAGGTGCCTGATGTGTAATAAGTGACATAATGATATTGTGTGATTTGATGATGAGAGATGTGAGCAAATACACTAGAAAACATAAACCTTCTGTTCTTTATTGCTTACCCTCCTAAAGGGAAATGGCAATCAATTTAAGGACTGATAAATGCTTTTCCATTACTCTAAGCCAGTCTGATCAATATGTGTGAGCATAAATAAACCCAAAAGACTCTAATGACTTTTGCTGAGGAGGTAATGTTTTTTTCTGTCAACAGCACAGCTCCAATCTTTTCAGCTGTTTTTCATTACATCTGTTGGACACACAGGATCTGATCAAAACATATTATTAAATCTGGATTTTGGCCTGACCTTTGCATTTTGATTCCTATGATCACAATAAAATGAAATGATGACATCTTCATTTAACAGCAAGCTGGGGAATAAATATCAATTTCTATCAAAAATATAAAAAATTCTAGGTGATTCGAAACTTTTTTTTTTTTTTTTTTNTTTTTTTTTTTTTTTTTTTGCTAGTGTCTAAGCATTTGCTATTTGATTCACACAGGTTGCAATCCTTTTATTAGGCAAATAAAATTGAAAACAATCCAAATTATTTTTAAATGTTACAACTCTTGTTTCACTCCATAATTTAACCTGTAGCACTATCTGTAGATCTAACACAGATAGTGGAAGCTACTGTAGTTTCTTACACCTGAGTTTTATTGTCAGGCAAATTACATACTTTTCACCTGTAAAGTCAACAAATCGTTTCATGTTTGCATGAGATCACTGACTTTATGCATCATTCTGTATGTACAGATCATATTTTGGGTTCCCCTAATTATTTAAGTTATTCTATTTAATTATGTTTGTAGTTTAGTTAGACTGTACATTATGGCACATTATTATTGCAGAGTTATACTGTATTGCTATTCCTACAATATTTACATTATTTACATACAACATTTGCAACTTATTCTATTTTACCACATAAATGGAAGCTGAGTTGTCCTTTGTGTGCCTTGGCTTAAGGTAATTTTGGTTCCTACCTGGTGTTAGGGGGACAGGTGTAAATGTAACACCAGGAAAAAGTTGTGGTGTGTGACCAACTGTTAAGCAGAGTTACTGTGTGTTGCCATGTTGGTGTAATTAAAGAAGGAAACTGCAGGAAACTGTAGCCCCATTTATTAGCCACAGCCCGGAGAAACCGGATTAAGTTACTCTTCCAAACTTGCAGGTTACATACTGTATGTACTGTACTGTACATACTGTGTGTGTGTCTGTGTGTGTGTTGATAAATCATGCTAGGATGTGTTGGGGTCCTGGGATGACTACTGCAATGAATTACTAGCAACAGCAGACATCCTGTGTGTAGCTGCACTTTGATATGTGTGATAGTTTAGATTCATACAGTAGGTGGTGCATATGCAAATAACAAGCGTCTTTCTACAATTATAAACACCGCCTTTCCCCTCCCAGTGCTAACAGAACCAAACCATTTTTGCTACATCACCATTGCATCCCACCGAATATACATCATCTCTCCCATCTACTCAGCCCCTCTTCTCACCCAAAGCCGCCCCCCATCCTCTCCACATCATCTGCTGAGTGTGCATAGCAAGTCTCCTGTGTGCTAGTGGAGACTATACTCTGCCTGCATACAAACTAGCTGGCTGCGGATCACCTGTAAGGACGATCGGTGATCTTGCAAAAAACGGGTGGGTGAAATCTGTCTGACTGGGCATTTGGTCCATTTATGTCTGATGTCACTGCAGTGTTTGTAAGCTGAAAGAATCAATATTAAAGCCGTGGAAATCTGCTCAGTCCATCAGTTTAAAGCTGATGATGGAGTGATCAAAGGCAAAGCTGAACCCCTGAGTCATATCCCTTACTCAAATTCACTTTGAGCACTGCATCTCTGTGCTTTTGCATAACACTTTGCATATTTCCAAACTGGTCATGCAGTGTAAATGTAAGCCTGTGGATTTGTGTACTGATATTCAAAGAAATGAAGGGAAAGAAAAAGAAAGACAGTATAATTTAGTCACTTCTTAAGTGTTCTCCTGGCTCCGAGTCAAGTTAGTATCTAAGCAGATTTGAATGAACAATGAATAAATTAACAAGTGAACAAAATATATGGGACACCAATTACTTCATTATCACCCGAATCTACAGTATATTGGTAATTTTGCGTTTTGAAATGCTTGGAAGAAAACATCAGTGTAAACCAAATGAGCCAGACAGCTGACCCCAACCAGCATATTGACCTACCAGCTTCATATATCAGGCCTGATTTATGGGAGCTGCAATCAAACAGACAGCACCATTGATTTGCTTTGCTTTTTGGTTTGTGCTCTGCCCCCATTTCAGCATGGCACAAACAATGTTACCGTTTCCCCTAAACATAATCAGGAACTTTAATCCAAGCAGATATAAAGACTCATAATATATTAGATTAGGAATGACTGACTCAGCGATCAACCTCTAACCATGTGCGCTAACTTTTTAATCTCCCAAAAACAACGTATTTTGCATTCTACAATTGTCAGCAGTTAATAAATTCCAGGCGTTCTCCTAATTTCATACAATAAAAGAACAAAATTGGATTATTATGTTGCTACCAAGTAATCAGTGTTGGGCCTTCCTCAGCAGATTCAGTAGGAATTGATGACTTCACACTGTTTTTTAACCTTGTGATACTCTCATACGTAAGACTTATGTACTGACTTTCAGTAATTAATGAAAGCAGGAGCTGTGAGGTTGGAAAAAATAGGGAAAAGTTAGGATGTGAGGGGGAACATGTGATGAAGAGGAGGAAAATGAGGAGTGGGCAAATTGTGATACTGTAGTTGCTGTGAGTTGTCCTTGAGTGGGAGTCTCCTGTCGGCTAGCCCAGTTTCACGGGGTGGAGAGGATGTGTGTGTGGGTTATAATTAGTACAGCTGATGCATCTATGTCTGGAATCTGGAGTCCTGACTGTTTATTATATGGGACACCAGCAGTGCATTAATGCGTGTGAAATGTGCTTTGTGCATGCGTGCAAGTGTGCTCAGTCAATGAGTCAACGAGTTTTTAATCGAAACATTTCAGAAACTTTGTGAATACTCCCAAGGACAAACCCATTACAGCTGGGACATTTTGCTCTCTGCTCTTCGTTATCAGGCACACGGACATGTTCATCATTGAAAACATCAGCTGAATCATGCAAACAGTTGCAACTCATTTCCAGTGTTTTGAATCAGCGGTTTGCTAGCATGCATGTGTGACTAACTTGTGTTTTTCAAAACAAACGCTGATGATAATTTAAAATGCACAATACATCTTGCCATTACAGTTGGAAGTTTTAAAGATTTAAACCAGTTTTAAGACCAGCGACCTAAATGGAGATGAAAGTATACAACTGGCTGAACTACTGCGTCCACCGAAAGGTTTTGATTCCCCCCAAAACTGTGAATGGAACAGCCTAAGGTCTTGACTCCACAAGCATGAAGACCACAAGTCCACATTTAGCCCACCATTTAGCTCAACATGATTGTAATTTAGTAAGCGAGTTCATCCTCATAAATCAGTCAGGTTATGAATGTTGAGTTATTGGTATTAAAAGTTTGTTAGTTGCCTGTGACACAGTTTGTTAGTTTATGAATTGTTACTTGTTAGGATGTAATAACTTAGATGTACTGTCATAAAAATATAACAATATAAACAATTATTTGTTCATAATTAATGTAATAACTTATTTAATACAATCTTTCAGGACAGCTGAATGGCATTGTATGGAGCTGACAGCTCATATGAAAGTGTGATGACTGACACCATGGTGCATCATTAGCAACAAACAGGTTAATGTGTTGTGATAGACTGAGTTGAAACAGTAGCATATTGTGTTACCAGAAAGCACAATGACCTGTGAGTCGTAGAGTGAGTCAGCTGGTAAGTGACTCAAAGACGACAGCAATGTCTCCACTGAATGGCAATGAAATCATTTAAGGTGGAGTCATGCATCAGGGAGGAAAGGTAGGGTCTGCAGACGGAGGTCCAGTCATTTGTGGCTTACGTATCTCAGGTTTTGTGTTTAAAAAAANAAAAAAAAAAAAAAAAAAAAAAAGGACAAATAGCTGATAGCTGAATGAATTTTTCTATGCAGTTGGTTTACATTTTCTTTACGATATCGCCCTTTAATATAATACAATCTCCCATGTCTCTCCTCTATCTTCATTTCTACTTCCAGAACACTATGAATCTTCCTCCAGATAAGGTGAAGATCCTCAGTCAGTATGACAATGAGAAGAAGTGGGACCTGATCTGTGACCAGGTGGATTTACCTTCCTGATTTCTAGATTACAATAATGCTTTCCACCATCATGCTACACGTGTACACTCCAAGCCAACTGACACGATATGAATACCCCCCTGCAACCTTTTCAAATACATACCCCAGGGAAGCTCATCAATATTGTACATCACCATAGCAACCTTGGATATATTCATAACTTCCTTTGTCTTTGTAGGAGAGTGACAGAGGAGACCTGTCATAGACGCAACAATATGCTGTCGCTGCTGAACGGGACAGTCCCCTTGACAAATTTTAAAAGTTAATAAAATACAAAGAGTTGTCTGATCGCTAAATAAAAGGGCACAAGTGGGACTTGTGTCGGTGAATTGTGTGCAAATGTAACTGCTGCGTAGTGCACAATAATCTCTGGAAGCTTGTTAAAATCAATTAAATTTACATAAGAGACGCTGTGTAATCATACTGCCTGTGCAAAAGCCCAGCTGAGCTCTGCCCTCTGGCCCCCTTTACCCTCACTGCAGTCAAGCAATCAAAGACAATTAGAGGTCTGTGTGCGAGTGTGTGCATGCCTATGCATGCGTATTTATGTCTGTGGTTCTTGTGGATTTTCAGGAACGGTTCCAAGTGAAGAATCCTCCATCCGCTTATTTAGAGAAGCTGAAAAGTTATCTTGACCATGGTGGTGTCAGTCAAAAGGTACAGCCCAACAAAATAACATTTCACATTTACTGGTAGGTTTTGAACATGAAATGCTTCTTATCACCGCAATAGTTGCTTAAAAAATAGTTAATAATATAGTATACATACAACATTCTACATTGTTTTGTTATTTACATCCTGGCCAGAGGGTTTGAAAGATATGACTATTTTTTAATTTCCTTTCCTGTGTGTTGTGCCAGTTTAAGAGACGTGTCCAGGAATCCACTCAGGTCCTAAGAGAGCTGGAGATCTCCCTGAGGACTAACCATATTGGGTGAAACTGTCTAATACTGTCTAACGCAGAAAAGATGTTTTATTTAGCTCAAGCCATAGTTACATGAAATAAAATAATTTCAATTTAACAAAGTAAACGTTGTAGACCAAGTTAGCTCTGATAGCAATTGCAATCTTGTTACTGTTGCAGATGTGTCACTATCTTAAAGTCTATTTTCTCCTTGCAGCTGGGCTCAGGAATTCCTAAATGAGGAGAACCAAGGTTTGGACGTTCTTGTGGATTATCTGTCGTTTGCCCATTGTGGAGTCACGTAGGTATCAGTTGGACATACCATTATTTTTCAGTCCTATGTCAGCTTAACTACTTCTCTCCTTCAAGTGGAATGTCATGAAAGTTCTTTAAGTACCCTAAAGTCTGATTCTTCCCCTCATGACTGATTTGCAGGTATGACACGGATTGTCTGGACAATGGCACGCTGCCCACAGATAAAGGAAAAATTATGGAGAAGTCATTGGAAGATCTGAGCAAAAGTGCCAGTAACTCACCAACTCATAGTGCCTCCAAGACCAGCAAGGCCTTCACGGTCAGGTAAGAACAGCATGGAGGGATGAGCTGGTGAGTGGGTGAAGTCGGACAGGTGGGGGCGTTCTGAAGTCGATGTCCAAAATGCGAATGGCTTCAAATTTCTGTGAACATACTGTACACATATATGGCCATTATGTATACGCAGAGAGAAATTATGACATTTAGTGCATATGTTCTTTCTCTCCCACAGATACACACTCACACACCCTTCCTTTGTGTAACCATTTCTGTCTTGACAAACCACTTCTGATGCCCTTTGATAAGTGATGCAGTTGCAGAGTGTGGACGTGTATTTCCACATACTGTTGGATCAGTATGATACACACAAAAACGTGCACACTTATCTTTGCAGGAAAATGTCATTGATACAGTACACGTCTCAATTTTACAGTACTTAGTGTTGTCCAGAGTTAAACTGGGAAATTAAGATTTTGTTAAAAAAAAAAACCAAAAAAAAAACCAAGCAACTTTGCATCTTTAAAGAGCAACTTAAAGGACCACACTTGTGATTTTGCATGTTTGAGCCAATATATACAACATGCATACATGTTACTTTACTGCCAACCATTTTTAAAAACATACTACTAGAGTGGTAAATAGTAGAATTGGTTTTCCTACCTTCCAGACTGCCATTGATTTCAGTTGCCACTGTAAAAATCAAAGTAGACTTGAAACTTGCTTGAGATTCTGAACATTTTTACACAAATCAAAGATGTGTTTTATCTTATTTCTTCACAATAAACTTGAAACTCCATCAGCTGTTAAGTACAAAATAAATTTTTACCTGCTTTGGTGATGACATCAATCTGCCATGATCTGGTGTGTTCATCTTCAAAATAATAATTGGGTAGGAACTAAAGTGGATTGCTAATAAAGTGCAGCTTGTATTGAAATGAAATGGATCTGAAATCCTGAAGTTGTCTTTTCGATCTCAGTTCTCTTTGAAGAAGCAATTCACCTGATTGAAAAACCTTCTGTGTCTTTGTATCACCGTATGATAAATTATTTTGAAACCTCTGAAAAGCTCCTGAGCACATAATTAAAGTGAAATTGTAAATGCAAAGGTTTAGAAAGGTCAATTTCTGCAGTATAATGATTGGAAAATTGTAAAGCTTGTCATAGGAAATGGATTTTAACTACAAAATCTGTAACTTGATTCTCTTAATTATATTTGGGAAAGTTGTTATTTGCATAGAATGGACAATAGCCAGCAAATTCAAGCCACATTTCTTTAGAATAAGTCAAAATATGATTAAAAAAAAAAAATTAGGCATTCAAATGTAAGTGTATTGTTGGTCATGGAGTGAACACCCTGAGTTTTAAAGATAAAGGAGTAAATCCAGACAAACTCCTGCCAGGACTCGAACCTGGTACTTCCACCTAACAGGATGGATGTGTTACCATGATACACTACAGGAGTTTGGGGTCTTCTTCTGTACAGGATCCTACAGGGAACAAGACCAGAAACAAGTGAGGATGTAAAGCAGATTTTCAGTCCAAAGAAAAATAATTTGAAATTGAAGATACTATGCAAGTTATTGTTTTAGGATGAGTTTCCTCCACTAAGTACTTTAAAATAACAAGCGAGTCCTGGATTATACTTAAAATAACCCATCTTCAATTTGAGACATACATTTAAAGCAAGTTCATTATCATTAGCTGCTAATTTGGCCATTCAAGATTCAAGTTAAGATTAATTTCACAGTTAGCAATACAGATATTCTTTAGCATAAAGATCAACTTACCAAGGCAGTTTCTCCTCAAGAAAGGTGTTGACAAAATGCAAGAAATGCGTCCACAAAACGGGAGAAATTAAATTCGTCCACACAATGAAATTCATCCAAAAAATGTGAGAAATGATTCCATAAAATGTGAGAAGTCAAATTCATCCACAAAATGCAAGAAATTGAGCCATGATTATAAATTCGTCCAGGGTATGAAATTCATCTAAACTATAAAACTAACTGAAGAGGGAATTATACCCTTTTAATTTAAAAAAAAAAAAAAAAAAAAAAAAAAAGCCCAATAATGTAAACTTATTAAATTACAAGAACAGTTCAGCACATATGCAAATTAATGTGTAGCACTGGATACTGCAGCATGTACACCAACATCCACAGAACAGCACACTGGTCATGCCAACAAGCTAACACCTTAGCATGCTAACATCTGAGATCATACAAAGTGCAGTCTCAACCTTTAACACAGGGACTCAAGCACACAGCCATCATGACAATTCAGCAATTAACTGAATTAAAAGCATCTGCTTCAGTTCAACAAAAACAGTTCAAAAAGCCACAGAGCTGCAACACAAGTCATTTGCAACATTCAGGGGCGTATAGCATAGCATTTAGCACAAGCAAACACAGCAAAATGCACATCAACAAGACAGCACTGCGCAAAACGAAACAGTATAATGCACAGCAGCAACACAGCAAATACAGATCAAGTAAAAAAAGAGTATTTGTTCTTACCTTTGTCATCTCTTCTTTCTGGTTGTGTCGAACGAATTTCAGCTGGTAGTTGCTGGTTCCGTCAAGAGAACGTGAATGTGTGTAACTGTGTGTTTTGGCAGCAACACTCAGTTTAAAAACCACCAGCAGAAGGCACCTTAACACCCACACAGACCAGCAACAGAACACAACCAATTAAGTGTTGCGTTCACTGGCTGAACTATCTGCTAGCCTGTTAGCAAAGCAGCAACCATTAGTTTGCTAACAGGTTAGCATGAATGTTTATAAGACAAAACCAAACCAAAGTCTGAACCTTTTCACACAGCAGCTCAAACAACCATAAACACAAATCATTTTCACCATTTGTGCGTGTTTCCAGCTGTCGTTGAGTGTTTGTGTTTGCATGTATTAGCGATAATACTCGACAGTTTAAAAACAGTTCAGCCGAAACGCCAAAAAGCCCAGCAACACGAAAGCGTGTGTAATACAGCATATTATAGCATTTACCCAGCAGCAGAATAGTGTAGCATACAGACAGAATGTGTGTGTTCATAGCATTTAACATTTTTAAAGCACTCTTCAAACACCAGCATGACACAAACCAGCAACATTAAACTGCGGCTAAAGCACCTGTTAACAATCAAGCAGCAACTATAGGCATGTTAGACAAAACCATATGAAACCAAGTCCGAGCCCTTTCACAGAGAAACTCAAACACAATCAAAATAACCATTTATCAAACCCAAAGTGCATCAACTAGCCTGCTAAAAAGCTAATGCTAATGAGAACGCAGCAGCAGCAAAGCGCAGTGTGTCCTACCTGTTCAGGTGATCCAAGTGAGTGATGGCGCTGATGAAAGAGCCAAGCTGCAGATATGGTCTGGCTTCATCATGATTGGTTGAGGAAGGGTGGGGCATATTTGTATTTTTAAAGAAAAGATTTTTCCAAAACTTTAAATTTTTCTAATGACTAATTTAATAGATCATTTACATATCTTTTCAGTGCTGTATAAATTGTTTATGTATATATTTGACCAAGTTTATTTGCGTATGAGTTGTTGGTTTAGGCCACACAGTCACATGACAAAGTCCAGCTGAGGAACGGGCGTTGTCTGGGAATGTAGGACTATGAGGAATTAGATAAAGTTCATTAGAGTTTTTAATTCTTATTTTATAAAACTAAATCATTTAACAGAATCCCACGAAGCAGAAAATGAAGCAATCTGAAAAAGGTGAACTTTTTACATGTAATTATAAATACTCATGAAGCAATAATCAATATATAAAAGTGAATGAATGATTGGGGATTCAGATTCTCAGTGTCACAAGTACAACTAATTGATTGCAAATTAATTTACCATGAATGGGATGTAAAAAATGAAAATTTAAATCAAGATTTATCTCCAGCTAAATTTGGACATTTCCATGTAGGTCCTAATTAATTAATTAATTAATTTCCATGTAGGTCCTAATTAAGGTACAGTTAACAAATCTAAACACTTCCTGTGCATATTTCACAATAAAATGTCAAAAACTGGGTGACTTTTATTATGAAAAGTCAGCAGGGTGTATTGAATTTGTATTAGTGACTTAAGAACAATCTAAAACATGAAGTACAGCTGCTCTGAATAAACTAATAACAGCTAAAATGTGTTTATGCTGAAAAGAACCTCACAGCAACACAATTGTGTTTTTGCTTTGCTTTGCTTTACTTTGTAGCATGATGTCATATTCTATTCTAACATAAAGTATATTAAAAGTTTATTTGCATATCTTAGGTCAAAAAGTCAGTAGACTGTCTCAAGTAATGGGAATGGTAGGAGTAATGTTTTGCTTCTTTCCTGAAAATTTAAATTTTAGAAGATTTCACAATTTCAAGGTGTTTCAGCAGCAGTCAGGAATTATTCAATAAGAGTGTGTCAATACAGGATGCACTCTGCACATACCTTGAAATGAGCATAAAAGTGTACTGGATGCCAAAAGGGTAAACTATCGTTTGTGTAGTTGTCGCACTATTAAAGACAAAGTAACCTAAAGACACACATACATCATTTGAGACATCTTATCTTTCCTTTCTGAAGCTGCATTGTCGTCATAGCAAATATGTCTGCGTGCGCTCAGTAATGTGATCTCTAATAGTGACAGACTGTGTGCGTGTGTGTGTTCGTGTGTGTGTGTGCGTGCTTGTTTAAGTGTCATTTTGCATGTGTGAATGTGAGAAATGTCTGAGTGAAACACATCAACAGACATTCCAACCCATCATCCAACAAATGGCAGGGTTTACTGAACATTCCTTCTCTCATTCTCTTCCTTCTCAAACTTCTTTCTGTTATTTCATCTCATTGTAATCTGTGAATTGATGACTGTCATATTGATTAATTGATCGACATTATTATTAATGTCATATTATCCAACCATAAACAATCATTGCAGACAACACTTTTGTCCCAAATTATGCCTGAAAAAGAAGCTATGACGTAAAGACCTTATATTATATATTATAGCGTGGGTGGAAAGACAACATAGCAGTAAAAACAACATGTCTCACCTGGCAGGTTCGACTCTCTCCACCACAGGAAGGCCCTGAGGAACTCACGTGCTGTGAGCCAGAAAGATGACATTCATCTCTGCATTATGTGTTTACGTGCCATCATGAACTATCAGGTATGAAGTCACGTTGTACATCTGTTTTTCTGGCTTGTAAATTGTTTGTCACATCTGAAACACCTGATGAGGTTAGTATTGGATCTTTGTCATCCCACTTTGTTCCTCACTTTAAGTTTACAGCACATGATCTTATTACAGGCAGCAGTAATGAGCATGCCAGCAGGACAAGTGATTGACAGCTATGAGTGTGTGTGTGTGTGTGTGTATGTGTGTGTGTTTGTGTTGTCAGTCTGGCTTCAACCTGGTGATGAATCACCCTTGCTGTGTCAATGAGATCACTCTCAGCCTCAACAACAGAAATCCAAGGTAAGGTGTGTGTCTGTGCACACATTAATATATTATTTATGTACACATTAATGTAAGGCGTTTATTGCATGCTAACGATAAACATTCTGACTGTTCATTGTGTGAAATCTGCTTCTCACACTTCAGGACCAAAGCTCTGGTTTTGGAGCTGCTGGCTGCTGTGTGTTTGGTCAGAGGAGGTCATGACATCATCCTCTCCGCCTTTGACAACTTCAAAGAGGTCAGACAGGTTTGATGACAGACAGGAATTTATGGAACTGTAATCAGCCATGCTGATAACTTGCAGCTCTGGCTGGTGAAAATTGCATCACATACTCATAATTCTCAAGACACGTTAGATTTATTTCACCGAACATCAAAGCTACCTCAGAAAAGAAGATTGACTTGAGAGATAAGTAGGGGTGATTACTTTTATCCATCTATCCATCCATTCAGATTATGGGAACTATCCTGTGTTTATTTTAAATGATTAAAATAGGAGTGAACACCAAGGAATACATGAAATAGTAAAAAAAAAAATCCAAGTGGAAATTAATTGCTTCCATTAATTAACTAATTGCATTTTACTTACTTTTATGAAATCTGGCACTTACTTAGCCACTCATTTGCATTTTCTTTCCAGTGCTCACCACTAGATAACCTTGTTTACTCCAAACTATAATGAAGTCTGTCTTCCCAGAGTTGGAAAGAAAATGATTTTGGGGGGAATGTAGAAAAAAAAATCCATGTGGAAATTGATTTACACCTCACGGTTCCTTTTAAAAAATCTGGGAATTTTTTTATGCAAATAATGAGCCTTGGAGATGAGAAAGACTGAGTTTCTCTGTGCTTGTGTAATCAGTCAAAATGGTGAATTTATCAGTATGATTTTTTTCCACTTTGAGGTTTAACTGAAAACACACTTTGAACTTTTGAAATAGATTAATTGTCATGTTGTCATGATGCCTTATCATGTATCATTAATTATCAGCAGTGGATGAGAATTGTGTGTGTTACGAGTTCACATATCCCATCATCCTCAAAATTCACCACTGCTCTCTCAAACATTAGCAACAATGGCCTAATTATTCAGATAATATTTTAGCGACCCTATGCTCAACATGTAAATGCTGCCAGCCATTCCTTTAACAGACTGAAAAGCAAGTTAGGGGGTCCCCCAAACCCACCAACCCATCAACCCATCAGCTGCTCTCCCCAGTTGTTCTCCAGACAGACAAAACAGGCTGAGGAGGCATAAATAGGAGAAACACTTGCTGAGTTGCATGTGACCTCTGCGCTGCCTTCTCTCATCTCTGCCTGAGGAAGCAGCAACTGTTGCCAACAGATCGCCTCCTGTGGTTAGAACAACACAGGCTGAGAGAATAGAGTTCAGACCTGATCAAGGAGGTGCTATTATTAGTAAAGGTCAGCACTTTCTAAAAACAAAAAAAAGTACCCTGCAACAGGCTGTACAGCAATATTAAATGATGTTAGTTCATTGTGACAAGGGAATGGCTACAGCTTTATACATCAGTTGATCATAGTTTATAGGCTCAGACACACCAGACTCAGACTCCTAATATATATACATGTCTAGCAATAACTCAAATCTTAACTTAACTAAGCCATTACATTTTGACAAGTAAAACAAGTATAACTATATGTTTTAGTATGCAACATAGTAGTCTAGAAAATGTTTCTTAATCCACTTATTGTTGTTTTACTTTAGTTGACCATAAATTTGAGATGTTCTTTAAAACTAAAAGAAAATGGTAAAGGGGTAGCTCAGTGATGGACTAAAATTTCATCCTTCCCTCTTCGTCTTTCAATCATGCACATGCCTCTAGAATTGATTGCATTTTAAAAATAAAATCACTCCATTTAGCAAAATGTGAGAGGCAAAGGCATAATATTTTTCTTGCTTCATAACCGGCGACATACCAATATCTTATCTACTCCTCTCAAGTGTTCCTAAACTGCAGCTGGATTTTACTTTTCTATTCTGCGTGAGCAAACACACAGTCAGTGTCACCAGTGAGGCAGTTTTAGCATTATTAGCTCCAAGCTAAAGCTGTGTTTTGGGTAAATAAATGGTTTGTTGTGGCACTTTAATGGCAGTGCTTGCATTATTCAAAGGCCAAAGGGAAAGTGTAAGTTTTATAAACACACATAGGAATTTACTATTGCTATACATCTGGACCATTTATAAGAGCCAAATCCTCTGGTAGCATCAGTCCCTGCCTGGCTGATGAGAGAGGCATCAGTTAACATAATGGCAACTGAAGTATCACAGTGAGTAGCCCTTATATTGGTGCAGCCACAGCACCAGTGTGTGCGGGCGAGGAAGAGAGAGAGTGAGAGACGGAGAGCGATAGAAAGCTTGTGGTTGTAAAATAGAGGCAGGTGGGCGCAGTGCCAGCAGCAAGCTTATGTGTCCCTCTGTAGCAGAGCGTGGGCATTGTTTTGGGTTGTGCAGGCTGTCAGGTTGGCATGCTGCATTATTTAGCGGACATGAGTGGGCAAAAGGGGGAGGCAGTGTATAAGATGGCAAACAGACAGACTGCTGCCAATGGCTAAGAAAGGAATTCTGCTGTCAAGAAGATACAATTAACATTTCAGTCACATTACCCTCTTTGTTTTGCAAAAACAAACATGTGACACGTGTGTACATACACACACGAGAATAAGCTATAATGCCTGTGATATCAAGAGGCGGCTAGACAGTGTGTAACATAGCAATTATCCCACAGTGCACATCCCACAAATGCTTTTATTGCCATTATTTCCACCATTTGTCCTTGAATTTGTGTTGAACTTGAAGCTACATTTTCACCGTACACGATTAATTTATCTGGATAAATATAGTAATATATTCTGAAAACTACAGAAATACTGAGTGAAAACTTGTAAAAGTACTGCAGTATCCCCACATTAACATGCATACTTTAAGAAAACCATAGCAAAGGTGGAGGATTGATAACGAGAGAGAGAGAGAGAGAGAGAGAGAGAGAGAGAGAGAGAGCTCTGTTTCAGCTTTTGGGTGCACACTGCCCCCATGTGTCCATATCTAGGAAGGCATTGTGTGGTGCTTGTTAAACTGATAATCCAAAAACTTACAAAGTCAGGTTTACTTACCCTTTATCACAGACATTTTAAAAGTTTACCTCAATTAAGCTAATCAATAAATAATTACATAAAATTAATGTTGGCTTCACTCTTACAAGCATCAATAATCTGCTAATTCTAACCACTTTTATTGTTTTAAGGTGTGTGGAGAGAAAAGTCGGTTTGAGAAGCTCATGGAGTATTTTCGCAATGAAGACAACAACATCGACTTCATGGTAAAGCTGTGCTGCAATAATTACAAATAACATTGTGTCCAAGCACATGCACAGATTTTTTCTGTGCATGTGTTTTTGCAACATGACTTTATGGAACATCTCACTTATCTAAATCAGAGGCTGTCTGTGCATGATGGCTGCTAATGATATAAAAGCAAGTCAACCATGGCTTGTAGCAAGACTGCATTTCACACAATCTGATATAATACTGTATAATTCTCTCCAAATAAAGTTTACATAATAACTTGCTGGAAGAAGTCTGTGGTCATCTTGATACTAGACCTGGTAATTTGAAATTGGCAATAATGAGGAAATCAATAAAATCCCTGTTGAGATAGAATCACAAGTGTTGGTGCATGTGTGCTCCGTTTGAAAATAAATGGCAACTCCTACATCTGCATGTAAATTTGATTGAATGTGATATCATTTCTGCCCACCAGGTGGCTTGTATGCAGTTCATCAACATTGTAGTTCACTCAGTGGAAAACATGAACTTCAGAGTTCACCTCCAGTATGAATTCACCCATCATGGATTGGATGATTACCTTGAGGCAAGTTCTGAAATGCTGTTGTAACCTTTGACCAGTCTAGACTTCAACGGGAGCAAGAAACTGGCTCTAAATTTTACACCAACCTTTTCTCATGTTTTCAGAAAGGTTCTGACCATCAAAAGCATTATTAAATATTAATCTCCTGTATTTGTGTGTAGAAGTTAAAGTTCACAGAGAGTGACCGTCTACTGGTGCAGATCCAGGCTTATCTGGATAATGTGTTCGACGTGGGAGCGCTGCTGGAGGATGCAGAGACCAAGAACGCCCTTCTGGAACACATGGAGGAACTGCAGGAAGACAATGCACAGGTAAATTTACACACATGCACTCACCAGCCGTGCACACAAATGTACACTGAAAATAACAGCAACATATACTTGAAACTTGCGTGTTACAGCTAAACACCAGGCTTCAGGAGAGTGAGAGGGAGGCAATGGAGAAAGTCTCAGACCTGGAGAAGAAACTTATTCAGACCACCAAAGAAGTGGAGCTCCTAAAGGTAGCGCTAATTTTTCATTTTATATTTTTCAGAAAATTGTTAGAATTATGTATCTGATGCCAAGCTTCCTGTGTACCTCTCAAATATTGATTCTGTGATACAATCGATACAATACAATACAATGTGATACAATACAATAAGATTTGATACAATATGAATATGAAGAAAATGGGCCTTTTGATGTTTTTCCGTAAGTATTTGTATGGAGGATCTTGTACATCAACCACAACAGTCTTTGAATCAGTTGCCAATATTCACAGAATTTTCTCACTAATGTTTCCTAAATATGTCTATCACAGGAGAGTCTACGTGAATCGTGTTCCCAAGTGACTTTGCTACAGCAGCAGGAACGAGAAAGAGAGATAGAATATGAGAGGGAGAGAGAAAGAGAGCGAGACAAGGATCGTTCGACCCAGGCCCTGAGGGAGCTGGAAGCCAAAGTTCAGGCTCTGGTGGACCAGGGACTTGTCCGAATGGAGTGCTCTTCATCTGGAGACATAGACATTCAGGTGGTCCCTGTCATCCAGCAGGCGATACAGAAAGGTCAGCGATCAACCCACCTCAAGAATTCTTAAAATGACGTAGTAAAAGCCAGCATTCAAATAATGTGTGGGTCTCAAATAGTGGTCACTGACAAAAAAAAAAAAAAAANAAAAAAAAAAAAAAAAAGGTGCAGGAATAAAGGAAATTATCAGTCTTAACCTCTAGCCAAGGGAATGGATTCTGCCCCCTGAACTAATGGAAGAGTTTTAATACAAAGCAATAGTGCTGAGTTGTGCATTAACAGCAAACATCAGCAACAGGCAGTTAATATAAAACAGTAAAAGGGAGAAGATCAGAGAGCAGGGAGGATTTACAAAACAGAGGGAATTAGTACGACGGCATATTAGGGCCATATGAAGAAAAAAAATGAGGGGGCATTATTTCGAGTTTTTAAATTCGCAAATGTGCCAGTTTAAAAACTCGGGGAAAAAAAAGTCTGTATGGATGTCCGTATGCCATATGTTTTGCAAGTCCGATGATTTTGCACTAAAAGCACAAGTATTTCCTTATTGTTAAGTCCAATGGAAAAGTATAATTTAATAAGGTCATGTGCAGGCATAGTCACAACATGAGGCAGTTAATTCCGATTCTCTGTTTCTTATTTTTCAGAGTTTTAAAAACTCCAAATTTAATAAGGTATATTTAATAATGTCAAGTCACAATGTAAGGCGATGATTCCCCCTTATTATTTTTTTGAGTTTAAAAAGTGGCAAATTTGCTAGTTTAAAANTGTAAGGCGATGATTCCCCCTTATTATTTTTTTGAGTTTAAAAAGTGGCAAATTTGCTAGTTTAAAAACTCACAAATTTGTCACTTTTTAAACTCAAAAAATTAATAAGTGGGAGTCACTGCCTTATGTTGTGAGTAAGTAATGACCTTATTAAATTATACCTTATTAAATTTGGACTTGTGCTTTTAGCACAAAATCATGCATTACTGACTTTTTAAAACTGGCAAATTACGTAGCCTGTAGTATATGACCTTATTAAATTATACTTTTCCATTGGATTTAGCAATAAAGAAATACTTGAGCTTTTAGCGCAAAAATCATCGAATTATCATTTGCATAAGGATCATTGAATTATAAGCATACAGACTTTTAAAAGATATGACATACAGACAAGCATGCAGACTTTTTTTTTCCAGTTTTGAAACTAGTAAATTTACGTGTTTTTAAACTCTCAAATTTGCGAGTTTAAAAACTTGAAATAATGCTCCGTTTTTTTTTCCTTCATATGGCCCTAATACACTGTCATAAATTAGACATGAGTTAATGACCATAAGGCCACTCCAACCTCCTCAGAGTCTTTACATTCTCTTCCAGAAAGTCCTATACAGTCAGCAACGCCACAAACACCGCAAACTCCTCCTCCTCCTCCTCCTCCTCCTNCCTCCTCCTCCTCCACCTCCCCCAAACTCTACTGGAGCACCTCCTCCTCCACCTCCACCACCTGTGGCTCCACCACCCCTACCGCCTCCTGGAGGCAGTGCACTTCCGCCATTTGGAGATTTGACCAATGGGAGCTCAGGTGAGGCTGCCATCAGAGCAGCAGGTGCTTGAATAAATTCTGCTTAAAGGCTTGTTAAATCCTGCCTTTCAGACTCTGGTCCTAAAATGGCCAAGTGCTGACACAATTAGAGAGTAAAATGAACAAGAGCAAGGACACTAAAGGTTTTACTATGTTTCTTGTCCTCCTTTTTTCCAGGCTGTAGGAAAAAGAAGCCTATTCAAACAAATTACCGCATGCCGTTGTTCAACTGGCAGGCCCTCAAATCCAACCAGGTGGCAGGCACCGTCTTCAATGAGCTAGATGATGAGCGTGTGTTGGAGGTTAGACCACTTTTCCAGTGCTCTCCCTCTCAAGCATCTCTGTGCTCTTTTTGCCACTGCCACTAGATGTCTCTCTTTCCACTGCATCAGCCTTCATCAGGGTATTCGTTGTACATGAGTTTTTTTTCTTCTTGTCTCTCAGAGTTACTCTCTAAGATTTATTTATCTTACTAGGACATAAACATGGACAGCTTCGAGGAGCAGTTCAAAACCAAGGCTCAGTCAACCCCTGTAGATCTGGGGACCATCAAGATAAAAATGGCTCACAAGACCCTAAGTAAAGTGTCCATAATGGAGGCCAACAGAGCCAAAAACCTGGCGATCACCCTACGCAAGGAAGGGATGCCTGCATCTGATATTTGCTGTGCTATAGAGATGTACGTACTAAAACCTAAACCCTAAAAATTGTGACTAAGGCTTATTAGTGGTATTACAGTTTTAAATGGTGTATTTAATTGATTAACTTGTTTTAACTTAAAAGATTCTATCCAAAATTGGTATTTATAAAAATACCTTGAGTTGAAATGTTTGCCCTCACTACAGGTATAACCTGAAAGCTCTGAGTCTGGATTTCCTGGAACTCCTGGAGCGTTTCATCCCCACAGAGTATGAACTGAAGCTCATTCACAACTATGAATGTGAGGGCAGGCCCCTGGAAGAGCTCAGAGAGGAAGACCGCTTCATGGTGCACTTCAGCAAGATCCCACGGTTAGCCCAGCGTATCAGCACTCTCACCTTCATGGGCAACTTCCCCGAGAGCATCCAGCTGATACAGCCTGTGAGTTCACAAGGGGGTTACTGCAGGGTTTTAGAAGTAAAACTTGCTTGGTATTAACAATATTTCAATTTTACAACAAGCTAGAATGAAACCAGTGTCATACCTTTAAACAAACAAGGCTGAATGTAAATCAAGTAGCATTTATTTGTGTATCTGACTGAGAAATAGTCTAATCAACAATCCTCCTGACAGCAACTCAATTCCATCATTGCTGCCTCAATGTCAATTAAATCTTCAAGCAAGCTAAAGAAGATCCTTGAGGTAATTACAATTTATTTTCATAGTTGTATGACACTGACTAATGACTGAGCTGCATATTATAATGTCTTACAGTTCTGGGTATTGTATATGATCACAGTCCGTGTTTAAGTCTCGTTAGAGGTTCAATGCCTTATTTCTTACTGTATACCACACTTCAGTTCAAACCATCATGCTATAAATGATTTAAAGGACTGTACCAGTGGTTATATATGTTTGAGCCCAATAAATACATCCGTCATACAGTGCACGTCACATTACAACCAACCATTTTGCAAAAGATATCACCAGATTGGTACATTTTCAAGTTGTTTTTTTTCCTGTCTTCCAGGCAGCTGTTGGTTTCAGTTCATTCCAGTGTGCTATAAAAATCAACTTGAAACATGCTTGAAATAGGTATTCCATCACAGCAACTCCAATGTCGTTCTTATTTTCTTGTCAAAGTTGCTTAATTTAACCGATCCAACGCAGAGCTAGATGGAAGAAAATACACGGAATATAGTCCCAGGGAAAAACAGCTTTTACCAGATAAATTAAAGCATCTGTACCTTCTATATGTGTGCATGCATGTTAGCAGGCAAAACATTGAATTTTAAGGTGAGTGTATCACCTGAATTTTGATTTTGAAAGATTAGGGGATTTGGCAAAATAAGAGGAAACTGGTTGGCAGTAAAGTAACATGTATGTGGGTAGTATGTATTAGGCTCAAACATGCAAAGTGACAATATGGTTGTTTAACAGTGACACTAATAAACATTATTTGGTTCTGATTCTGGTTTGTAGATCATCTTAGCATTTGGAAACTACATGAACAGCAGTAAGCGAGGGGCAGCATATGGCTTCCGTTTGCAGAGTTTAGATTTGGTGAGTAAAATGAGCATTAAAACCTATAATGTGTCTAAGTCTCCATTAACACTAGTGACATTTTGACCGCAACACATGGCATTTTGTATTCAAAATGTCTATAGATATCTACAGAGGTTTTGCTAATATTTTGAACAAATACGTTTTTAATTACTATTCATCTCTGCTCACTGTCCCAAGCTGTTAGACACCAAATCTACAGACCGCAAACAGACTTTGCTGCACTTCATCGTCAGCACCATTCAGGAGAAATACCCAGAGGTCCAGTCATTCTACACGGAACTACACTTCCTGGATAAGGCTGCTCAGGGNGAGAAATACCCAGAGGTCCAGTCATTCTACACGGAACTACACTTCCTGGATAAGGCTGCTCAGGGTACACAGATTGTGCTGTTACATGCACAGATGCGTTCTGGCTGCTTTAACAAATTTCAAATACCTGCATAATCTAATCACCATATGGTTAGCAATGGTGAGAAAGTTGAGGTAAAAGCTTTGTGTATACAATGATCCCCCTCTCATTATTTGTCTTTGTGTGTCCTCTGTTCTAGTTTCTCTTGACAGCATTCTGCAGGATGTGCGCGCTCTGCAGAGAGGCATGGAGGTGACCAGGAAGGAGATCACCATAGAAAAACATAATCCTGTCCTGCAGAAGTTTCTCACCAGCAACAATGAGCTGCTGAATTCTGTTATAACTGATGGCAGGACTGCTCAGGTCGGCTTCAAATTATTTGCTTAAAATAGCCATTAGTCCTTGGAGAAAACTGTGTCGAATCCATGTAAATTGTTGTTTTATAGGCTGATGTAACATGCCCTAGAGAAGGACATACTAATTTCTTTTGTCCATTCTCTGCAGAGGACCGTTTCCATACATTAACAGTGGAAATTAACAGTTTGGATCATAGACTGAAACAAAATTAGAGAAAGTAAAGACTCATGCGTGTATTACAGGATGTGTATGACTCAGCTGTGGAGTATTTTGGCGAGAACTCCAAAACCACCCCCCCCTCCATGTTCTTCCCCGTTTTTATACGGTTCATCAAGGCATACAAGGTCAGATTACACTGATATTATTGATTCCTCATTAGATTGATGATGACATTGTTGATACTTTAATGATAAGGAATCGTTTGACCTGCAGCTATCATTAGATTCTCATTACATGTGAAAATTCAGTGCATGTTAAAATGTCTATCTTCCTCTCTGACAGCAAGCTGAGCAGGAGAATGAACAGAGGAAGAAACAACATGTCATCAACTGTGAAGCTCCACCAACTCCCCCGAAGCCTGCAGTGATGGGAAATAAGGTGAGTTTCTCCTCAAATAGGAACAGTCAGGAATGTAGATACAAGTTTGACTTACCTTTTATCTTTTAGGTGCCTGTGGTGTCCAAGCTGCCCCAAATGGATCTGATAGCAGAGCTAAAGAAGAAACAAGTGTCTCCTCTGGTTAGGGAGGGGAAGGACGGGGCCATCGAGGACATCATCACAGGTACATCATACTAGGGACAGACACACTATTAACTGTAGTGGGAAATAAATATATCATGAATGAGTTTAATTTAATAACTCTAAAATATAAGCAAATATGAATATCAAATGTAATCACTTTTTCATTCTTCCATACACATTTTTTCTTTTGTTTTTTTTTTTTGGGAAACTAGAGGGAACTGCTCAACCTCAGACTGCCTCTTTTTCAAATTTATTACCGTTTTCACAGCTGTACTGCTGCACTTTAAGTAAAGATGATGGTTCAGAAAATTTTCTAATGACTAATAATGATGATCTTGATCTGCAGTGCTCCAAAACCCAGGTTTATATTTGATTTACATAATATTCTTACACCTTCATATCTTATCTATCACCCACAATGTTGTTCAGAACATGAGTCTCTTTGTTCACTTGAATTTATCCTTGTACTCTTTCTCTTTTCCAACTCCAATTAATATCATATGCCTGCTTTGCTAAATATTTTATCCTGTTTGATGTGATCAACTCTTTTTTCTCAATTCGACAGTCTTGTTTTAGCAACTTATTTTGTCGTTAAAGCACAATCTTATTTGTCTTTGCTTCACTTTCTCTTGTTGGTTCCTCCTCTTAGCCTCTCTCTCTCTCTCTCTCTCTCTCTCTCTCCCCCTCTCTTTCTCTCTCTCTCTCTCTCTCTCTTTCCTCTCTTTTCTCCTCTCTGGTGTCTTCAGCTCTTAAGTCTGTGCCCTTCACGGCTCGCTCTGTCAAGCGTTCCTCTCGTCTCTTCTGTGACTCTGTCTTCAGCGACGACAGTCCATCTTAGATCCCTCGGTACTGCCTCTCTCTCTCTCGTTCTCTCTCACTATTCATAGGGCTGCTAGAAAATATTTTCCAAAGGGATTAAATAGCACTTTTATGTGTGATCTCATATCAGTGCTTATATGATTTGCAGCAGCATCACAGTCTCAACACTTAGAGATTATATTATTATTTATGAAATGGTACAGGTGAAAATCTAAAACATGCTACATTGCCATAAACATTGAATTTTGACTATTCTGGTGTTTTAGCAGACTGTGCTGAGTACAAAGCCCACAGAGCTTCCTACAGGCTTTCTGGATAATCGCTGGGCATGTTAAATATTGATTATTTGAGTGTAACCTGGACTTTCACAAGGCAGTGGTAATGTGTCGGCATTATAATACTCAGCACTGGTGCTTCAGTGTTAGCATTGAAATATAAAGTGTAATACAAAAGGGTATAAATCTGCTGTCAATATTTATTCATACAAACTAAGAAAATGACATTTTCAACCAGTCCTCCTCTCTTGATGTTTTTGTCCCTTGTCCTCCACCGTAGACTTGAGGAATCAGCCTTACAGACGGACAGACTGCAGCAGGCGCAGCGCCAAGTGGAAACCAGGACAACAGCTTCACGTTTCCTCAGACATCTCCCTGTAAAACACTTCAGCCTGCACTAAATGCCTCATTTATAATGTACAAGCACAGCTGATTTTTACCTCAGTGCAGCAGAGATGTTATCTTTCCATGTATGTGTAAGATGCAGAAGTGAAATTGCATGTTTTCCATGTTTAGAGAAGGATAAAAGATCTGATCTACAGCACAAGTGGTTAAAAATGACACATTCTCTTTGCACCTGTGTAAATACAGGCACCTATTGCACAGGCACACGTGTATACATACACACACTCATACCTGAAACCCTTAGAAAAAGCAGATCTCCTGAGCATGACGCATCTAACTCCAGCAAAGGAAAATTCCCTGTGGCTTTTAGAAATTTCCACTGAAAAATTCCTTCATGTAAACCTGTATCAGTGCAGTACAACAATCACATTTACATCAAATTCACAGCAAGAGTGCACAAACTATTTCTCATCAGGTTCTTTTATGAACAGAACACTACAGTTTAAACTTTGCCATTGGGTGAGTTTCATAATGCCGTTATCTGTATGTGATTAGAAAGATGAAATTTAGCCAATATAAGGGTGCCTCATTAGGACCGATCACAGAGCAACAATAAGGCTGATAAATTTGCAGGTATTCAATCCTGTGGCGTAGACAACTAATATTATTTTGATAGTTTTCTACAAAAAAAAAAACAAAAAAAACAAAACAAAAAAATGCCCAAAACATGTCTTATTTATTGGTCATATTGTCAGTATAACATTAGCAGATATTGTCCATCTTTCTGTCCTGCTGCAGGTGTCAAAATTATAAATACTTAAAATTTGTAATATATTAAATTATTTTTAATATTTACAAGTAAGAATTAGTATCTTATTTCTTGGCTCTTGTTTTTGGCATTTCAAAATAAAATATTTTATACTGCTCTTGCTTTAGTGCGTTTTGTAATTGATGGAGAAATGACCAGGCAAAACTACATTATTTGATGGAAATTCTCAATTTTTTTCTCTTTTTTTCCCCTACCACCAAAAAGAGATGCAGATCCACTATATCATGTAATTAGCAATAGTAAAGAAAATGTAGTGTCAAGGCAACACAAAAACTCAAATACATGAATGGAATTAATTTAACAATTGACTATGCATGTAACAAATATGATTGAGCTTTCTGTGTGCTGTTAAAGCTCAACAAATTGTGCTTCGAAAAAAAATAGTAATTCAATCATAGCTGTAGAAAATTAAAATATGCAGAGTTTTCCACTTCATGTTTTCTGCAGTTCCCTTGAGATTCTCTCGGTGAAGCCAAAAACTTCTTGAGTTCAGCTTTCATCTCATCAAGTTCCTCAGTTGTTTGCTTGTATTGTTTTGCTGCTTGTTCAATAATGGCAACAACATGTGACTCGTCTTTTGGCCTCCGACTGTCACTGAGGGCTTTGTCCATCTTGGTTACAGCAGTCAGAGTCTTCGTGGTTTGTATAGCAACAGCGTGCAGAGAGGTTCCTCTGAAGTCCATTTTGTCGCTGATCTTTTTGATGGTTTTCAGCTCTTCCACGAGCGGTTTGACAGTTTCGCAGAAATCCTGTCCCATCTTCTGCATGAGCTTTACTTCCTTTATCCCCTGTATCTGCTTGTTTGAGTCTCTCATCTTGCTGATTAAATTTATCAGCTATACCAGCAACATGAGCAACTGTGCGAACTGCAATATCTGCACCGCAATATGCACCATATGCACCACCGATAGCACCACCCACCACCCCATCAGCTCCTCCAAAAATGCCACCTAATGCACCACCAGTTGCACAACCAATAGCACTCCATGCTACAATGGAAACTTTATCACCAGTTGAACTCCCAGATATTTCAGCTGCAGCACCAATGGCACCACCAACACCACCACCAACACGGCTCCTCCAGCTATGCCACCAATGACACTGCCAACAAAGCTGCCAAGTGCACCGATTGCATTAATATTCTCGTAAACTCTGCCATAAGTTGTAGCAACTGCACCAAAGGCCCCACCAAATGCACCCATAACTGCCCCAATCGACGAACCAAGCATCGCTCCCCCTAAGGCACCAAAGGTGTGACGCGCTATCATTTGCTGAGAACTTTCCTTGTGCATTTTTTGAACATTGACAGCTATCTGTCTGAATGTGTCTGAAGTTGTTTGAAGATTGCCTCTGTGTTGACTGTAGAGGTATATGAATGACGCAGAACTTTCTAGAAGTTTGGCCTTTAGATCCATAGTGTCTCTTTCAGTATCAGCGCACAGATTTTCCATGCTTATGTTATGATGCACATGTAAATCGGCCTCCATAAGCTGTTGGACTTATACCTGCATATGGAAAAATGACAGAATTAGTAGTTTGCCCAGCTTATTCTGACACTGCTTAAACTTTTGCCATGAACTGAATAAGCGTCTTCATCAATCCAACAACTTCAAGAATGCTGTTGTTTGCTTTCATTTCCTCTTCGGCTTTTCTGGTTTGACTAGTTTCAAACAGTCATTTCTTGTTCCTTATCATCCTTTCTTCCTCCTTTTACCTGAACTTGTTTTTACATAGCAAGGATTAAGTTAAAACTTCTGACAGGGAGCACGCTGCTGCTGTTGTGTGCTCATATATGACAAATGCATGCCTGGGGTGAAGACCTCTGTTGAATAAATTACATATTAAGCAAAGTCTTATACTGAAACCAAGTGGATCTGGTGTTCTAACAAACTACTGGAGATTAGACACAATGTACCTGAGTTTCATCCGTACTTACATGTAACGACTGTTGTTGAGTCCACTTGTTTAATGCACCGGCTGATGTTACTTTACTGATGCTTTTGATCTCATTTTCTGTTAATAGATGATACAGTAGCCACATAAACAAGGAAAATTACATCAGTGCAGGATGATTTTTCAGTCCAGAAAGAGCTGCTGGCAGGATGTGGAGGAGTAAAGAATGATGGGCGGGACTGCTAAAAGACAGTTTCAGCCACGTGAGCTCATTCCAAGTCAGGGTGTATCAAACCACAATAACAATACTCAGAATTATATCTTCAGGCATGTCTACTAACACCTGATTCAATTATTCTTGTTAGGCTAAAAGTAGTGAAGTGGCTAAGTTAGGTCTGTATATATATCATTATTTTGAAAATATAGTCTATATGAACTCAAAAAGTACACAAATGTCAGACATAACTATTACAACAAAGTGAATCCTCAGAGGTTACTGTAGAATTTCCTCTGTTTTGTAAACAGAGAAAATTGGGAGGTTTTATGTTGGAAGCAGTTTTATTAAAGGATTTTTTGTTGTTGACAAAAGGGCTCAGTGTGCAAGTAAATATATGAAAAGACCTTGTGGGCATTTAGATGAAATATGTAAAACTGGGAAGTGGTGGTTAAGTAAGTATATATAAGTAAACTATATTTTTCTGTATATCTGTCATCCAATCACATTATTGGAAAAACAATGTCATTCAATGGATGCAATATACTGTTTCAGTCTTCTGCCACTCATAGATGAGGCATTTATAGCTGTCACGTATAAGAGGGTCACTTTTATTGTCACAAAATCACAACAGGACGTACAAAAGCAGCAATCTTTGTTTGGATGATTTTTATCACACGAAGCAGCAAATTTACTTTCCGTACACAAAGTTGCATGTTGTTTTGCACTGTAAAGTGGTCTTTAGTATACTGGTTCTGTAGTAGATTATCATTCTTCTGCACAATTCACAAACAACATTTATCCCACACAGCAAGCACCACTCTCAGCCTCATAGAACAGTATTAGCTGATATACAATATCATTCAAATATCCTTCGCGATAGCTGTAATAATCTTTTTTGTTTATTCTGACGGTAAAAGGGGCCTGTTCTACCCATTTGAACATAATACAAAATCTATGTTATTGTACAATTTTTGTTTACTATCATACACTCACAGGTATACACAGAATTATTGACAAGTAAATGAGACCTCTGTTGACCCAGCGTGCAGATTTCCAGGAATGTATACAGTATGCATGCCATTTTGGATTATTTTTTGTTAAAAAAAAAAAAAAAAANTTTAAAAAAAAAAAAAAAAATCACATAAAATGTATTTGTATACTGTTGCTTGGGTCTATATACATGATTTGAACATCCACAAATGATTTGAACAATCACACATTCATCAAGAAACCATCAATAGATTTTAAACTGTATAATCTGTATAGTGTACATACATGGTCCACTATTGGCTATAATAGAGGAAAACAGCTACAAACAGTGAGGTGAGCTTTTAGAGGAAGGAGGATATGTGCTTTTACAGTATAATATGGTGGTACCAGAAGTAATTCACAACCATCACAAGTACCGCCCACACTTTCACAAACTGCTATATTCTTTTATACATCTGTGTGATTTATATAACAAATGGTGATCATGATTTGTTCAATGGTTAGCAGGAAAAATAAAAAAATTGTAAAAACAGAAAAATAATAATTTACAGAATGTGTTACATGCTTATGAATCCTCTGTTTCAAGTATAAAAATACAAAAAAAGCTTGATTATATAAAACATAGATGACACTTTCTTTTGTACATGTTAATTAATAAAGCAATCATCTTCAAACAAAAACTAAATGATCATATAGTATACTTACAATATATCTGTGATGTGATTTAAGATAAATTTTAACTGCTTATTTCTATTTTCATGCTAAATTTTATTTTTGCTATTTCGGAAACTACAGATACATTCCATAAATTTATTAGCTATAGGTTGAATCACCCTTTTGTAATTTAATTTCTTTCAATAGTATAAATACGAGCTCACAGTATGAGATTCTGTAGCATACACTTTGAATTTACCTCCAGCCTGTGTGCAGCATCATTTCTTTTACACTACATTTAATTATTCACCCTAAAGACGTTTTTATTCCTCTTCTCTTAATGCCATGATTAACCTATCTACCTCATTACTTTTAGAACAAAGCAATCTTAGATAGGCAAACATGTTGCCTTCTGAAATTGCAACTAAAATATTTGTTAGCTTCTTAAGTACGCTGGCTGATGGATTTGAAACTCAAATGCTCAACTCATTCTTCGGGGTAATTCATAAAACCACATGCTGACTACACTGCGCTATGCTAACTCAGCATCACAATAACTGAAGCTCATTCATAAAACTTCCGTTACACTAATCAGCACACAGGGAATCCCACTAGCGCCAATGAAAATCAGCATGTTAATGAGCTGAAACATATTTAGCATGTAGCACAATTCGGCAAGGAAATCATAAATTCTCTGCTTTGTTGGTCTGCATTTTAGGACAGATGGTACATGAGAGAAAAACAATGCCCTTAGAATTTTAAAAATTGTGGAATGATAAATAAATTAAAAAAAAAAAAAAAAAAAAAGGTTGTGAAGGAGAAGGCATCCAGAGTCCCAAAATGCAAGAGAGGAGCCAAATTTAAAATCCATTCCAGATTTTATACCCATGGAATTTGCCCTCAGACTGAAACAGATGTTAGTTTTTACATGGCGGTGTGTTTTATAAATGGCTTACAAAAAGAGGAAGTACCGCAGCAATGCCTCTTTCCATGCAAGTGATCAAAGAGGCCCGTAATGGATGTTTAATACTGCTGGACAATAGTTAGATGATGCTATCTGCCCTTACAGTCATATTAAATCTGGCACTGTGTTTTATGAATTACCCTCTTTGATTCTTAGTCATTTCTTTTAGCAAAATTTTATATTTATTGTAAAAATGCATGATTTTAGCATTGTAGCTAATTGTTGTTGTGCCATATTTGGTTCCTTAGTGCAATAATTTTGTAACTTCAAGCTGACAAAGTCAGGTTAAAAGTGTTCAAGGTGTTCATTCTAAAAGAATCTGAAGACTTCAAGAACTGAACTAGGCTTTAGGAGTCCAAAACCAGAATGATCCGAGTACCCACTCCTCACGTAATTAGTCCAGCTGAGACCTGAGAAGCAGACAGAGAATGTAGAAAGCAAAGCGAGAAGGAAAGGAATGATGAGCTCCAATGAAGCAAAGTGCAGAACAGAATGATGAGAGAGAAGCAATAAAGAGCTCCTATAGCGAAGAAAAACATCAGGAAAATTGATGATTGGCCAGCGGGTTGAACAGGGTTACTGCCGGAGTAGAAAAAGCTCAACACTGCCCCGGTGCAGAGGCACAAAGCAAGCAAAGAGAGATTTGAGAGCAACGCATGTTAAAGGAAGAGAGGACCGACAGATGATAATTTAAATGAAAGCAGGAAGCAGTGAAAGGGAGGGACAAAAAGAAAAAAAAGGACAAAAATCAAATTTTACAAATAGACAATGTATTTTCACTGTTTTCTTAACACCCAATCTATGAAGCCTTCTGATCTGCAACGTCTCTCAATTGCATCAAGGGGCTGCTGTGTGACTTATGAGTCACCAAAGCCAAACGCCCCCACCCGACACTTACACACACACACTTACACACACACACACCACACACACACACACCCATTCTGTGCTTCAATCTCCTGATTGGCCACTGGAGATGCCTGATTTGACGCACTGGCATAACAGTCCTCGTATTTGTGGGTAGATCAGAGAGGGATATTTGGCTGACGCTTAGCTGCACATACAGGAAGGATGCTGTGATCAGTGTTGCTCTGCTGTCAAGGCTTTGGGACATGGGACACACAATTTGTCTTTATTCAGCTCCTCTCTTTCTCTGCTTGATGGAGGGAAGGGGGAGGAAATGGACAGGAGATGGGGAAAAACACAAGACAGCAGAAAGAGGAGGAGGAGATCAAAGGAAAGGAGAGAAAAGGAAAGGAGAGGAGCCTGACAGAAAATGTTTCTCTGTCTCAACTACCGCATCTCTTTATTAGCGAAGTCGCTTGGGTGTTGCTATGAAAAGATTTATTTTCTATCTAAACTGATCTTTCTTTATTACCACAGCCACCAATGGGATCTCAAAGGCTCTTTTATGAGCCAAACAAATAAAGCAACTGGGAAAACAACCAAAATTTGGATATCCCTTTGTACTATTTGATGCCAGTGCTAATGAATGGCTTTGCAAATGAGTGGACCAGAGATTTTCCCTCTGATTAGACATCTATGGGCCACACATGGTCAGCGTGGACATCCAAATCATTGGTGAGGCAAATGGGTTGCGAGGACAAACACGTTACATTTAGGAAGATTAATGACCCAGATCATCTACTGCAGTGGGAAATGAATGGCTATAGGCTGCCAAGTAAGCTGCTAGACTGTTAATGAAGATTTAAATTTAGTGTCAGGCTTAGTGGCTGTATTCTTCATGATGGATGGGACTTGGGCGTGTCCTTGAGAGGCGTATACAGTAAAACCCAGGGAAAGATAATAGAGTTGTATGGTAGAATGACAGAAAAATGCAAGTATAGAATCGTCAGGACATGAAGATCAATGTTACAGTCACAGTTTTAGCTAAAATTTTGAAATGAAATGCCTGGAGGAAAGGTTTGGTGAAATGACATGCTCTTACAAAGCTTTTCAATGCGAAATGTGTTAGAAGAGGTCGTACAAGAGGAGGGATGCCAAGCTTGACAACAGCATGAGTCAAACAATAAAGGGAAAATTTGTTTATGGTGACACTGTGCTCCTTTGTGCCTCAAGGGAACTCTGGTGCATCTCAGCACTCAGGAACACAAGACTGCAGAGACCACCCATGCATGCAGAGGGATAAGAAGTGCACTGCCTCTCTTTATGCAGAGAGCAGCAACTTCTCCATCAACCTCTAAATCATCCCTATTTTCATATATGAACCGAAATAGTAGGCATATTCAAAGTGGATCCTGGTTCACTCAAGCAAAATGTCTACACAAAAAAACCTCGGATTGATCATTTTGAGATAATATATGTAGTATTTGGTGGCATTATTTTGGCAGTTCTTCCCAGATAGATGCTGTTCTGTAGTCTAATAGCCAATACTTTCATACATTTTACACTGTACAAACAGTAAATCACTTTTTCTAAATTTTAAAACAATCATGTGAAATTTACTGCATCCTTTATTTTATAATGTAACATGATTCATTGCATCAAATAATATATTGATAAGCCACAATACTGCTTGTAGAGTGACAGATGCATATATCTACTGACAGTGAACCAAATCATACATTATTTCTGTGTTTAATAGCCTAGATATGCAAGTTTGTTTGTTTGTTACAATTTGCACTTTCTCGAGAAGATATTTGTGTATGGTACTTAATACAATGTCTAATGATGGCATCCCAAGGCACGAGTTCACTATTGACTGGGCAGGAGTTAAAAAGAAGAAAAACTGTGTATTTCTTTGTGAATATCAATGAGCGCTTGCTCCCCAATTCACTAGGTATAAATATTACAGTATGAATATAAAATAGCAATAAGGGAAATGGGGTGCAAAAATAATATTGCACATTTGAGTTGATATTCAGAGCAGCACAAGACACCAGCAGTCATGAATACTAAACCTGGTGGAGGGAGTGCCATATTTGGCCAGATGGCATCGCTGTGTCAGATGCAGGTCAGCCATGTTAGCCATGCACTGATTGCTGTTACAGCTAATGAGAGGTGCTATCAAGGACACTGTCCTTGGTGGGAAGTCATAACCTGATACATGATAGTGAAGTCGCTAAAGAAGTCTCCACTTCCATGTTCCGATGTATACTCAGAAAAGTGAAAACAATGACATATCAAAATAGTTGTTTTCCATTATGGCACCTGAATCATACCATGCCATGCCAAGCTTGCTGCCCACTTCCTTCTCTATTACATGCGCAGTTGACCCAAGCCGAGCTAAATCAAGCCAAGCCAGGAAATTTCTGGCTGTGGACTTAGCACGGAACTGATTGGCTCAATCATGTGTTGTCATTAGGAGCGACACGGGGGTTAATGACAGAGGTGCCACTCTTAAAAGACCATAGAATTTTGAGTTGAAGGACGCAGATAATTTATTTCTAACATTATACTGTAGTTTCTACTAGACAACTGAAAATTATGGAATTCACAAATTAGATGGTGGATAAGATACAAACGCTGAAGAGAGGAAGGCTCGGTAAGTAAAGAGCAATGCAGCAGGAGATAGCAGAGAAACTTGCAACAGGGCATGCTGCTACACATTGGCAATGATGAGGTATAAAACAAAATTTCAAGACAAACTCTGAGCTCTGAGCTAATATCAACTTGAACCGTTTGCAGTTCATTGATTAAAACGATTCCCAAAACTGCCCCAAATGCAGCCTCTGTATCTAGGAGCCAAGTAATGGAGTGGATGATGGTGGTTCTCGGAAGAAATGGGGGATTGGCGTGAGCGGCTCATAAGGTGCTCCCTGTCTGAGAATTAGGGGCTGACTGTGATATCAGCAACTCGTTCTGGGAGTTTTCTGAAAGCTCTTTATAGAGGAACGTGGCCACAGGAGGGTCAAGGCTGTCCCACTCAGCATGTCAGGGGCAGTTTGGAGTGTCTGCAGGAGTAGATAAGAAGGATGGAGCTTCATGTCCAAGAGCAGTGCTGGAGAGTTCATTTTAACCAAGTCTAAGAAGCGTATTTTGTTTTTCCTCTACTGTCAAATACCTCAGTTGTTCTTCCTTCATGTAATTAATGATCAAATCCACTTTCTCTTTTATTTTCTCTTTACTCACTCTTTTTCATTGTCTTTCTTTCAATTTATTCTTTTCACTCAATTTCAACTGAAATACAGGTGGCTTTCAAACTTGTCCTTCATCCTTGCATTTTGCATAATAAATTAGCATTTATGCTGCTAAAGGCAACTTCAACAAAGCTAGCTTAATGAATTGACCTCTTAATAATAGCTGGAGCACAGACATTCTAACTTATTGAAATAGTGTGCAAGTTCTGTCTGCACTACCTGCTCACATTGGGATTTAGAGGACGAGAAATACAAAAAAAGAGCAGCATGAAGTAATTATTAGATGAATAGAGTGAGAAATGAAGGGTATGACTCAGTGAGGGAATACATGGATGGATCATGGTGAAACATCATCATTTTGACTCTGAGAAATCATTCCGTGGCATAATTGAAATTATGTACACCAAAGTCAAAGAACGTATCTGTATAGATCTGATTAATATAATGAAGCTAGTTTAATCTATCACAAGAACCACCAAAAGCTTCCTCGGAAACCAAAATATTGACATACTTGTACGACAAAGACTTGTTCTCTAAGCAAGATCCAGTAACTCAAATATCAAAATACACACCAAGAACTGTTGTTAAAAATCAAGAGTTTTGAGGATAGCTCCTCTTTCCTTCTGTACGGTAGGGCCTACAGTTTCTCTCATCTCCCATTTGAAGTTACTCATCTCCTCCTTTGAAGTTACTGCAGAGTGGAAAGTCAGATAAGCAGGCAGACGTAGCATCAGAGGTGGCTGTTTTAGAAGTGGAATACCTGCTGCTGGCCCTGGACTTTGGGGAAATCCTCTTTCTGCTTGCGGGTCTTTGGCCGCTCCAGGCTGCCTTGTTGGAGGTGTTTGAGTCTGGCTGCTACAGTGGGTCCTTTGGTTGGCCCGGGTGAGTTAGTGGTATTCTGTGGATGCCCGGAGAAGCAAAATATTGGTAAAATAGTTTGAGCCATTTAAAAGAGTTGTTTTTCAGCGTTGCATGCTTAAATCATATAATCATAGATATGTTACACTTTCAGTTTTTTGAGTGCGTAAAATCAACTTCCCATCTACTGTATCACTGGATCTAGCAGTACTAGTTTAAAGCAACTGGACATTTCACCACTCATCTAAGAACATTCTTGAGTTCTGAGTCACTCCGTATGTTTACATGCACATTAAAACTTCAATTACACATGGATTTAGGCAATAAATTACTTTTTTTTCCAAACGTCATGTGAAAACTTTAATTGAACTCTTGAAATCGGCATAAATTGGAGTAAGCTTACTCTGAATAACATGCCTAGATTATGCAACTGAAAATCAAATTATTCAAGCATGTAAAGATTATTATTGATAAGGTATCTTTACATACATTTCCTCACCAGGCGGGCCCTCTGCATACTCTTATTACATATCATGTGCGCATCATGTATTTTTGGCAAAGTGAGGAATTGGTGCATACCTTGCATGCATACGTCTTACTTGCACTATTACCTTACAATAACTATTACATATTAATAATAATACATTATACTACAGACCAATAATCGCAGTATAGTGTGCATGTAAACATACTGAATGCTGGGCAGTAATACATTATTTATCCTCTGAGAGTCATTCACACCTTAGGCCAGGTGACTCCTTGGGGCACATGAGAGTCATGTGAAGGTCATTAGAGTCACACGGCAGTCATGTAAGAGTCGTGAGTCATTAGAATCATTTCAAAGGAGCTGCAAACTGCTCTGCAACTGAAGATGCTAAGTGGAGTCGCAACCCGCATCACTTCAAAGCAAATCCAGTTTTCTTGAACTACTGCTGGTAGGTATGCAGTAACTGGATGACTGAGAACCTGAATATACAGCATCAATGCCATTATGTTATTTCTCCAGTTTTACTTATTGATAATGTCAACAGGCAGAAAATACTACTTGGATATGCTTTTACTTGTTGCTAAGTATGCTAAAAAAAAATTATTTTTAGATTTGAAATGATGTGGTCTCTGTCCCATTTTGGTGCTTAGCCTTTACAGAATGGTTGAAAATGCTCAACCACAGGGAAATCTGATTATTACAAACAGTAATCTCTTAAATTGATATTAATCAAGCTGCAACTTTTAAAGATAAATACCATTTACAGTATTTTTGAATCACTGTGTGAGGGAACATATTCCTGCAGAGGCACATTCCTGTCTGCATTTTTTAGCCTGAAATCTCACCCCAGCACCCCACCCTCCACCCCCACCCTTTTGCTGTCCTTTATTCTGACAGCTACCTGCTTAATGGCATTGTGCGATAATTCAAACAAAAACAAGACCTTTAGCTCAGGTAATATGTCATTAGAGCTGTCGAGAAATGCTGTCAGCCTGCAACTCATTATTTGCTCAAGCTGTGTATCTACGCTTTACTTCATACTGATTCACTCCAGATCACATTCTCAATAACAACATCACATGCTTACATAACTGCAGCGTTGGTTAAGTGAGAAAATTGAACATTTCAGTACAAGTTTCCCAAACATTTGTACAAAGATCATCTTATGTACAAATGTTTCAGAGGTCTTGGGAAGCATAAGGCTGGAAGTCAGAAAGAGAAGGTTAGAACAGAGAAGTTCAGTATAGCTCAAACACTGGGTTTAAAGGGTGACATTGTATTGGATGTAAACTGTATATATGGATTGAGTTGCATAGACTAAAATGCATCTTTCATTGTGATTAAATCTGGTGACATCTAGTGATCTGAAATGAAAGCACTGGATTTTCCTTTTTGATGTCTCCCAGAATACCTGCACTCTGACAAACTAAAAATCATATCAATTTTCTCTAATATATCTTTCTTGACCCTTCATTCTCTAACACCTGAATTGATAAAAATGTACAAAAAGATCTGAATGGGTAGGTGCTGGACACAGTCTATCAAATCAAGGTCAGAATACTCAAATAAACGACATGTTCCTGTAAATTTTCTGGCACATTTAGAGTGATAATTCATTTTCACTTCTGTTTACATCCTGAATAGAAGCAGTTCACTCTTTGTATTAGTATTTTTAAGCTTGAGTGAAAGTGAAAGGAAGAGAAAAAGGACAGTCAGCGGAAATATGAAGCTCAGTCCAAAGGTACAGCAGAGGGAGAGGGCTGTAGGTTTAGTGGCGGATGTTTCAAATTTACCTTCTTGCCCAACGACCCAAAGATGCAGGGAAGAGTAAGGGTGGCCCTTGGTAGGGTGTTGGACTGTATATTACAAGGGGAATCTTTTACAGGGGTTCTCTGAAATATCTGAGATCCATGGTGTGTGGGAGAATGTGGCAAAGACATGTTATCACACACATATGGCACATTACTTTCACAACAAAAAAAACACCCATATCAACAATTTCCATATTATTCAGCTGCTGGATGCAGAAACAAATTTATGATAACTTTCGCTCGATTATAATACCTCGAGCTCAGCAATAATCTTCTCTTCATCATCTTCATCTTGAATGGCTGAAGCTGCGATCACAGGTGGCGTAGAAGCTGGTCGAGGGGTGTCAGAGGGGGCCCGTCTCAGCTTTACCAGAGTTTTAGGCATATCGCCATCCTCTTCCGTCTTTAAGATTAAATAAAGACATTAAGAATTCTCCAAAAGTAACATACAATTACCATTAGGAATCTACTTGACAGTAAATGCCTCCAAAATCCATCTAGACATTACTCAGACTTGTAATTTGAGAATTATCTATCCATCTATATTGTTATGTCCATTTAGGGCACAGCTGGCCCATGTATTAACTTCAACTTCTTCAAGCATTCATTGTGCCAGAAGGGGAAATTTGTTTTGCATCAGGATGACAGTACAACATATCCAATAATGACACAATAAATAAATAAAACACAGTTAAATACAATACAATGACAACTACTAAAATTGGTCCAAATCCTGTTTAAAGTGCATGAGTTCAGTGATGTAACTGCACATGGGATAAAAGAGAATTTATATCTGTTGCATGTATTAGGTGAAACAAGGGGAAATCCAATCTATCATAACACTCCTTGAGATTGTGGGATGAAACCGGAGAACCCAGAGAAACCCACACAAATACAAGTAGACCTGCAAACCCCACACGAAAAGGGTCAAAGCTTAGGTAGGATGGTGGCCCAGTCCAAGTCAGAGATCAGTTAACTATGAAATTAAATGCATATTTCAATAGGATACTATTGTTCCACCAACACGGAGGTGATTCACTCCAGTGCATCGTAGATCTGTAGATCTCAACAGGATTTGGATAGGATCATTTACAAACCGCGTCAAGAATTTAAGGTGTTCTGGAAGTGAATGTAAGTAGAAATCAGGAAGGAATCTGAGTAGCAGCTGCCAATCTTTGTCTAAAAACTCACAAACTAAAAAGCTAGCCAAGCAGACTTTCATTCAGTTGTACTTATATATAATGCATGAGACCCAGGTTTAAATATGGTCTGTTGCACATGAGAGTCTTGTTTCTTGATCTGCAGGTCAGGATCCACATAAAAGCCTGTTTCTACTGATATGAGCTTGTATTTCAAAGTGAGACTCCAGATCGGATTTATTTTCTGGGATGCGGTAGTTCTGGCCTTACCTTCATACTCTTGGTGGTGACAACGACCTCCCCAGTACGGTTGGTGGTGAGGCCGTGTGCTGACGGGAAGCTTCGGCGGGGTGGAGGCGGAGGGGGAGACTTGGAGGGCTTCTCTGTCCGGTACCTGGCCACATTGAGGTCCACTGAAACACACCACACACACATAGTAAGAAACCACATCAGAACTTAGTATACAGCCATATAAATCACATATTAATGTCATTACCACAAAACAAGCAAAATAATTAAAGCTGCAAGCTGCATTTTGGCAGCTGGGTTCCAATTTAGCAATGTTGTCAGAAAAAAAGAAAAGCAATTTATAAGTTTCAGCATTGCTTCAGTAGTTGTTGTTTACATCTAGAACAATTAATTTTCACATTAAAGGAGCATAATGGCGATTGTGCATGTTTGAGTGCAATAAATTCTTATTTTGTCTAAGTTACTTAATTTAACCAGTGCAGCATGGAGCTACCAGAAGAAAATGTCTCTGCCAGGGAATATTGTCCCAGGGGGAGAAATTAAAAATGACTGTGCTTTCTACATTTGGATGCAAGGGATATCAGTTAGAACACTGAATTTATGGGTGTACCGCCTGAACATTTGATTTTTGAAAGAGCATAGGCATATGGTTTTATGATTTGAAAAATGGCTGTCAGTAACATAATGTGTATGCAGGTAGCATTGGGCTTAAACATGCAAAATCCCTGGTTTGGTCCTTTAAGGGTTTTTCAATAATCTGTGTTTTAGAGGAAAGAAAGAAAGAAAGAAAGAAAGAAAGATGCCAGCAAAATCAAAGTATCTGGGCTAATTAAATATCTGGAGTTTACACTGAAACTTCATAAACAGCAGAATAAAAAGGTCGTTCACCTGACCCACGCAGTGAACCAGCTCCCTCCATACTGTTTAGCTTCTGGGCAGCCATCTGCACCTTTCCTGGCTGTGGATCCCCGCTGGCTGTGACGGTTGTGGTGTTAACGGCTGCAGTGCCAGTGGTCCCAGCCACAGCAGAAGTGGCTGTGATAGAAGTTAGCGGGATGGTGATCAGGGGCTTTGGAGGCACGGCTGGTTTGTTGATATGCCTGGCAGCGAAGTCGAGGTCGGGGATGGCTTTCATCAACTCAGCCTGGGTCTCTTCCAGCAAGCGATTGATGTCCTGGGCACTGAACTGGGTCAAGCTAGCCCGTTTCTCCTCCCAGTCCCGTTCTGCTGCCTGATGCATAAACAGATCGAGATACTATGAGCTGCAACGCAACACAAACACACACAGAAACAGGCACAGATGGGAAAACACTCACATACATCCACACATTCATACACTCTGCTTTCTAATCTTACACAGATAAATGAAATTATCAGCCTGTTACTCCTGTTATGTGTTGGCCTCAGTGGGAAATTGAACTCCTTTACATCCAACTTGAAATGTAAATGGATATTTACCATCTGCTTAAGTACACTGAGTTTTGGATGTGCACAACAGTGTGACACAAAGATGGCGAAAGATGAAAATGTCCACAAATAAACACTATCTAAATCAACAGCTGGTTACCAGTCTGACTTCGGCAGACACAGACTTATCAGCAGGACGCCGACTTGGCAGATCATCAAGAACCCGATTTCTAAAGGTCATTGATGGCTGAATGTCCTGCTCGGGGCCTGAGGTGTCTGTATCACTGGCCGTCATGGGCATCCAATTGGCCAGACCAGCACTGGTGCTCAAGTCGCTGAGACTGAGGGGAGGACTGTTCAGGATGTCCAGGTCAGAGCTCCGGCTAATGTCTTCTGCTTTCTTTTGTGAGTGACTGGAGAGATCTTCGGGGCCCTTCCACACACCATCGGAGAGTTGTCTGCACACACAGGAGATAGAAATGAGTTCATGTTGGCAGAAGTTTGATGTATATTTATAATAAAAAGGCATTCTATGAAATAATTAATGAATGGTGAAGAGTGTTTGTGTAACCGGGTCATTTATACACATAATCACACAAAATCTGTCTTTTTTCTTTTCTTTTCTTTTCTTTTCTTTTCTTTTCTTTTCTTTTCTTTTCTTAATGTAACCTGACTGATTCGAGTCTCCACTGTGTTTACTGGTGTACACTGTTGTGAGTCAGTGTCCCCGCCTGCACCCCCATTCTTCACGGCTATTAGGTTCCGGTTCTGCCTTCCCTCTCCCCTTTGTGTCATGGTTGCCTTATGAAAGAGGTGGGTGAAAACTTTCTCTGTCTATCCCCAAACATTTATCCATGATAATCATGGATAAATGATTATCATGGATATGATAAAAACATTTATCCAAACATTTATCCATGATAATCATTGTTATATAACCATCGAAGTGTGTAATTTTATCAAATTTAGCAGAATATTATATTGAGAAATCTATTAATGTAAAAATTTATATGAATTGGCTCTTAAATTTATTAGATTTAGATGGGTTAAGTTAGTGACCCTATATTGCGGTAGGCTGCACTAATGGTTCCGGCTTCTTTTATTTCTTTTCTGTAGGAGCTGTTCTTTTGTGTGGAGGATTTTTATTTATTTCATTTTACTTCATGTCAGGTTAGTTTTCCCTCATTGATCTTTTATTCACAATTATTAATCAGCTCAAGTTCAAATGCCCCTTTTGCCATGGTTGCCTTATGGGAGGGAGCTGTTCTTTTATGTGGAGAATTTGTATTTATTTCATTTTACCCCATGTCAGAAATTAAAAGGAGATCAGCTGAAAAGCGCTGCTGCCGGTGCCTTCCTTACACCATCCTACAACACAAAGCAGAGTGGTCTCACCGGTTACACTTGTATACCTGCGAAGCGCGCTCAGTGCATCAGTCATGGCGTTACAACGCTTCAGCAGGGCATCCAGACGGTGAGGCTCCTCTTTCAGAAACTTAACAGCCTCCACCTCCACCCTCAGCACCACCCTCATCTTACTCTGCAGGCTGGGGAACTGATCTGAATGGGAGGAAAAAATATTGGAAGAGGCAGAGATAAAAAGATCGGAAGGACAGATGAATAGAGGAGAAGGTGGGGTGTCAAAAAATGCATTCGTGTAGAAAAGGAGGCAGAGAGCGAGGGAGGTGAAGAGGAAGGGAGGGAAGATTACAGGAGGAAGACAGGATGCTGCTCCTATCGCACACATTCAAAGGCACTGGATTTTTCCTTTCATATCCATAAAGCTTGATACAAGCAGAGTTGGTCAAAGGTGTGCAAGATAACATAAACAGCAGCGCTAACATAAACAAAGCGTGTGTCGACATTTTTGCTTTTTGGAAACACACATTCGTACGTGGCAGACATATTCTCAGCCACTTTTTAATTTAACAGTATTTGGCAAGTCTTCTTGTTTATAAAGGATTTTAGGCACACTATCACATCCTCCATGTAGCCTCCAAGCCATAATCAATAAATCTTACTGTATATGGCACCGTCAGCACAATGTAAACGCTATGCAAATGCTCAATACCAAATCAAAGCATAGTGGTGCATTAGTAGGCACTAGGTGGACATGCAAATTATTATAATGAGGTCTGTTAGAGGTTTGGGCATGCTTATAAATATTCATGATGCAGAGTGGAAGTACACAGGTCAAAATAGAAGGACAAGAGCTAAAACTGAAACTTCATGAATATTAAATTTAGTCGTGGAAAATTCATAAATATTTACAGCATAACTGGACACGCATGTGGTATTTTAGCACGTCTGAATATGGTCTGTCCCTGGATATGGTAAATGACTGCAATTACTGCACAGTAGTTTTTATGGATAACATTGATTCTTTTGGTATTTGTAAAAGTTTTTACTGTGATTTTAGTCATTTCATTTACCAATTCGAACTGACCCTCCTATACCTGGTTAGATACAGCTATGAGGCTAACAAACAAGTGTTTGGCCAACGGGCTTTTTGGGACGGACCTAAAGAGACAGTATTATCTAAAATGACTTGTTATCACTCGATGTGCACAGCAGTGCATGTATTGCAAAAGTTTCAAAATGTACCCCTAAATGAAATTAAGAATATGGAAATTTGTATTATATGTCCCCGACTTACACAATACTGAAATGTAATGTACTTTTGGTAAGCAACCAAGTGTCTTAAATCTGAGGGATTTGTATGAACTCTTACTAATCTGAAGAAAATATTTAATTGTGATTTTTCCTTATCAATACTGCAAAAGAGATTTATACCTCTGATTATTTTTTCATTAATTAAACTTCTGGCCTCTATTGATGCTGCGTTCCACTTTCGCTTAGAAGTCAGAATTTCCGAGCTAGGAAAAGTAAAAGAAAATGCCACTCAGCTTGAAATTCCTACTTGGAAAAAATCAGGCAAGGTTCCTCAACTCTGAGTTCATTATTGTGTCTGATATAATGTAAACAGTAATTTCTCTGTTTATAAATGAACATTTAGAAGCTGGTTTTTTTTTTTGTTTTTTTTTTTTTTTATGAATCAGCATACAGACACAGTAACAGGTTAAACATACAGTATAATACCGGTAATGCAGTAGCTTTTTTGAAAAGATAAATCAAACTCGTGGCGGTAGAAAATGACGTAATTCCAAGTTACTGCTCCCCACTTGTGAGGTACAATGAACGCAACAATAGTATCAAACATCAAATGAGCAAACTTACCTTGTTCTACATGAAAATAATTATTCTACTAGCTGGCATTAAGCACAACCAGACGGCAGCCAAGTTTCATTTAGTAGCTCTGTAATTAACCAAAGCAGATATTTTTCCAACAGTGGTTGTCATTTGCACTCATTAAATCAATTATGGCTAAAAAATACATTATTAATTTAATTTAGACTATGAATAAAACAGCAGCAATTTCCATTTGAAAACTCTTTCAAATTGGAACTTAAATATGAAAATGATTAACTGTTCCACTCCAGCTCTATAATGTGTTCTGCCAACAACATCAGTTCAGTTCCGTGTTCAGTCAGGTATTAGAGAGAATATTAGCTTTCAGCTTTATGTGATGGAAACTAATGCCATGTTTGATTTTCTTATTTTATTAATTTCATTTAATTTCAAATAGTGACCTTACGGAGGAGGTGAAGCATGAAGAAAGGGAAGTGGCAGAAGTTGGATTCGGAGCATCAAGATTGCTGCTTGAATTAGATATTTGTTGTAATTTAAAGGACTATACCGGTGATCCTGCATGTTTGAGCCTAATATAATCAATTTTCATATATGTTACAATACTGACAATCATTTCCCAAAGGATAAAACTGTATTTCAGTTTTCCTGATATTTTGCAAAATCTCTTAATCTTTCAAAATCAAATTTTTAAGCAATACACCCACCTTAAAAATCAAAATTTCGCCTGCTAATAATTACGCAGCCTTATGAAGTCACAGTCGATTAAGTTTTTCCATAAATGCAGGTCTTCTTTTAGGACTATATTCCCCAGTGGAGACATACATTCACTCCGCACTTTTTATTGCGCTGAAACGCTAAAATTACGTTACTTTGAAAAAAACTTGAATCTTGTTCACGATGATAGATTAGCTATCCCAAGAACGTTTCACGTATCAACAAGATAATTTTAATAGCGTACCAGAATGAACTGAAAACAATGGCGGTCTGGAAGGTAGGAGAAAAAAATTTGAATTCACCATTCCAGGTATGCTTTGGGAAATGATTGTCAGTAATGTTACATGTATGAAAATTGAATATATTAGGCTCAAANTATGCTTTGGGAAATGATTGTCAGTAATGTTACATGTATGAAAATTGAATATATTAGGCTCAAACATCCAAAGTGGATGGTATGGTATGGACTACTGAGTGTCTGTCATATTGACTGGGGCGCAAACTCTCTAAAGTAAAAATCAATGAGTGACTTAGAGAATTGACACAAGGAAGCACACATACACACCCCAAAGGCCAAAGCAATCACAGTGCATCTCAACACACACAGCAAGGCCATGTACAATGATTACTTTTGAGCTCAGTGAGTGTCTCTCCCAGCATCCTCAGCTCCTTGATCTTCTGCTCCACATCCTGTTCAGTCACCAGGCCATGGTTGACTGATGAGTTCCTCTGCAGCTCCTCCACTGACTTCTCTAGGTCGCTGTAGAAGAACAGGTCATAAATTCAAATCGCTCGACAATAAATATGATAAATCCTGTTAGATCCAGGCCTTGTGCAGAGTGTGCTTCTAGTACAAACACAGTATCTTTTGAAATATTAAAAATTAAGGAGTAACTGCAATTTAGAATTCACAGAAACTTTTATCACTGCTGTTTCTGGCTATGTAACGATGACAATCAGACTGTGTAACCATGTAGAATAGATTGTAAGTACAGGGTCACACTGACAACTGATAAAAGAGAACACAACCCTTTAAATAATACAAGAGAACATACTCAGCATATAGGTTTAGATACACTCCCATGTCCGTGTTCTTTATTCCACAATTCTTCTAGATCAGTCATACTTTTTGACTGCACATGGTGACAGAATATTATATCCTTATCTTTTGTATTTTTCTTTCAAATGTCCACCTGTACTGTGTGAGACACTGTTGTCCCTGTTTTTTCACTGCACCCATCAACTTGAACTCACTGCAGCTGTTGGATGAGCAGCTCCTCCTGGTTTAGGTATTTGAGTCTCTCTTCCTCCACCAGAAGGCGCTGTCTCTGAAGTGGGTCCTCCTGAGTGCGTGTGGCATCCAGCATCATGAGGTTAAGCTCCGACTCTGTCTGCCTCAGCAGGGACAGGACTGAGTCCTGGTTCTCCAGCTGGGACACACAAAGTTCAAAGGTTAATTTGTCCAGACGTTCGTGTAGTTACAGTTCTTATACTGTGAGCAATTCCCAAGTAGATATGAACTAACGTGTTTCAGACCCTTTCCACAACTACACACCTGCATGTTGCGCAGCTGAGAGAGCTGTTTGCGCAGTGCATTGGTGTTCTGCTGCAGGTTTTGTAGGTGAAGCTGCATCTGCAGACGGGACACGGTGACTGGCTGGTTGGCTGCTGAGGGAGGGGGAGGCATCAGGGCCAAGGGAGCAGATGGTGTCAAAGCTGCTGATCAAAAAGCAGAATTTAAAGTCAGTGAAGCTTCTATTAGCTTGTTTTGGGTCCCTTTATCACTCTGGAATTGATAAAAGTTGTCCCAAAACATATTTATAGAAAATGAAAAGCTTGGATTTAAATGAAGGGATTGGATGGATAAGGTGTGAAAGCGAACAACTGTGTGCAGGGTAACACAGAAACCTTGACATGGGTCTCGGCATGTACCATCCCAGATCCATGACCTCAGGTGTCCATCAAACTAAAATACATTTGATTGAGACACTGAATAGACAGTATGGATTGTTTCCCATTATAAAGATCATGCATCAGCAATTTTGGACGGCTTCCATCTTCACATCAAGGAATGGGATTTCAATCTAACATACAGTAGAATTAACAATGACATACAGCATGGGAAGGCTTTGGGTACAAACAGGGCCAGTAGCGAAACTTTATTTACACTTAATCTCACTATAAAGCATCTCCAGACAGCTGACATATATGAATGTGTCTGACATCGAACATCTTATAAAATGACAATGAATGCTATGCTATGACAGTAATAGGGGCATTGAGTCACACACATCATGCAGAACAGGACACAGAGGTAATAATAACAGATATTGGTTTTCTGAGTTGCATTTCAAGACGTACTGACTGACAAACATCTCTGAACAATCAGGAGATGACAAATTCCAACTTTAGCTAAACTGAAGTTCCACTTACAACACTAACTTTACTGAAAAAAAACATCCTAGAAACTTAGACAAAGAGAGTTGAAGCTGCTGAACTGGGTATTTGACCAGAGCTAATTCAAGACATCTTTTATGTTGTGTGACATGCACAGCGGGAGCACCTCTGAAACCCTGCAGTCATTGTTAGCCAAAGGTCTTTCTGCTGCCTCACCAGTTTAGATGAATAAGTGGAATGTCCTGATTTCAGCTGCACCCACAAAGACACTCCAGAGATAACAGCAAGATTCCACAAATCAAATGTTACTTGTGGAGGAAAATTTGCACTTTCAGCATTCTGGTGGACAGACAGATAAGTCTCTGATAGATCTAAATGAAAAAAGATATGTGCAACGATGTGCAGCTGCAGCTTAAAAGAGGAAAGTGTGAAGCTTTACTGACATTTAGCTTAAGTGCAAATTAAAGGTCAACAAGCTATTTCCAAGATAAGTCTACTGCAAGTTTCAATAGGCCACACATATATATATTATTTGATATGGAATCAAATTTCCAGCATCTAGATATAGAATCAGATAACAAAGAGACTTGGCTACCTAACACTGAGAAAAACAGCTCTCAAGTCCTCTCAAAAGAAATGCATTCATTTTGCCCTGATTCAGCAGCCACCAAAAAACAGTTTTCATCAGCATTTGTAAGGCTGATTCCTGTGTGCACAAAAGTGCATACAGTGAATTATTTTTGAAGACGGCCAAGTATTTTTCCAGTCACGCTTACTCTTGGACAACATCTCCAGCCTCCATTAACAATCAGCTCAGAACACAAGCAAAGAAGACAACCTTTACAAAGATTTAATGCAACTCAAATGGTTTCTACATCAAAAAATAGACACTGGGGGAAATTAAAGGACAAAGGTTAAGTCCATCAGGGTGACACACACACACAAAGGGGTAGACCAAGAAACAAGAACCAGACGCTACCTTTCCTTTTTTTAGATTGTCCAGCTAAAACAAGAAGCATGAGCACCAGTTACACGGCAGCAAAATGCTGACACATATGAAGAAGCTTGCAGAGTTCACCATATTGATCACACATGAGGCACTTTAATGTGCAAAAAAAAAAGAAAAGAAAAGAAAGAAAGCAAGAAAGAAAGAAAGAAAGAAAGAAAGAAATAGCAGCAGCTCTGTGAAGAGAAGAGCCAATTTATGTGGCTATCAAACAGGTGACGGTGGGAGGCAGTGACAGGCAGTGACAGGAAATAGTTTGTCTTTTTTGGTACTGAGCACTTACTGTCAGTTCCTGAGCAGTCACTGGCTGACTCAATCTTCTCCCTAGAAGAGATAGTATTAAAGCACTTAGAGTCAGAAAACACCATCTAGTCAGCTGCCAAGAGGCCATCGATATGTCATGCAGAATGTACAGTATATACAATGTATATGCTGCTTGGTGCTATATTCAAAATTTGTGTGTGTGTGTGTGTGTGTGTGTGTGTGTGTGTGTGCGCGCCTTACGGGCTGTCTGCATCAGGCCCCCTGCTCAGAACTCTCTGCAGCAGACCAGTCAGGCTGGCTATCTGCTTCTCCATAGCCTCCATACGTTCCCTGGATACCAACCATATGTAGAATACTTTAACATAAAATTGGACACATGCTTTACATTATGCATGTAGTGTAACCATGACAACTATGGATTCCCCGGTGTAATTTCCCAAATGTTTCTCCTATATTCTCCTTTCTTGCCAGGGTTGTATGTCAAAGTAACTGTGGTACATTCGTCTCTGCTTCACTAGGTTTGGTTCATAGTGCTGGTTATGCTGATTTATTGGTTCATGAATAATAAATAGCTAAACATTGTTTAACGTTGTGCAGTACGTCATGATTTACAATTACATACTTTAAATCGTAAGCATACTTGCTATTGACTTTTTTTCCCCAGCTTTATGTGGAGCAGACCCTGACACACTCCAGCCTTACTCCAGCAGAGGGCAGTTACTTTCCAGCCAGTGGCAAATACTTTCTTACATCACAATTTCTTGCACATCAAAATTGTGTGTCACACATCATCAATTAACAATATGATGTAATGTTCATATCTGATACTCATGTAAATTACTATATGCGTGCAGAACAGAAACAAAGCTCTCCAGGGAGGTTATCCTACCTGGTCTCAGTTTCATTCCCAAGTAGAGGGGAACTGAAGGCTCCGACGCTCCCTCCCTCCCCTCCATGCCCGGCCATCAAGCAGAGCTGCTCTGAGGCCAGGGTCAGCCCTGAGGCCTGGCCCCGTGCCTTGGGACTATCTCCAAACACAGAGGAGGTAACAGAGTCCCTTCGTAAACTCTGCCTCCCAGGTGATCCTCGACCTGGCATAGTTCCCGAGTATGAGTCCCTCATGTCAGGTATCTTCTGTGGAGATGAGGGTGGTGGCACCCGCAACCCCATGGCCAACATAGAGGCGGCATATGCCTCATTATAAAGTGGTCCTCCTGGCCTATAGAGAGCACCACTTTCCATCAGATCCCCTTGTAAAGCAGCTGCTGAATAGGAGGTGAGTGAACGCACTGATCCAGCGCCTCCTCCTCCCCCTCCCCCTCCTCCACGCCGGTATAAGGAGCCATAAGGATCTGCTCTGGGTGGAAGAGGGGAATGAGGACCTCCTGTGAGACTCAGCCGGCCTGTATCTGGACCCAGGGCGTAGGGGTCCGCATAAATCCCACCTACTCCACGATCATCCCCCCGCAGCAGAAGCACACTCCTGGATCCCCCCATTTCATCATCGGGNACTCCACGATCATCCCCCCGCAGCAGAAGCACACTCCTGGATCCCCCCATTTCATCATCGGGCTTCACATCCCTGCGTTCTAGGATGGCGCTGGAGGAGGCGCAGAAGGCTGGCTGGGTGTGATGAGGCTGGTGAAGCTGTGGTTGTTGATGAGGAGAGGAATGATGGGACTGGGAGTGGGGATGTGGCAGGGAATGGGTGTGGTGGGGAGGCCCGGCATAGGAAGATGGTCTGCCACCACTGTAGAGGAGGCGGGCACGGGATGGTGAGCCCTGGGGAGGTGAGGCTGAGGAGGCAGAATGCTGGGAAGATATGGGTGGGTTGCTGAGACGGCGGTTGGGTGGGGAGTCATGAGGCGCATACACCATCTCTCTCTGTGATTAAATGAAAGAACAGGACACACATTTTGTAAATTATGGTTTTAACAAACAGGAAAAGCCAGAAATGGTCATTGAAGAAAGTTTGCAAATCTCACTGATGATTAAATGTTGTATTCTTATCCAAGAAAAATCTTCAAGCTCATAATGACAATCTGAAAAAGTGAACTGAATGACTAATACATTAATACTCCAAACATTTGTCAAGAGGAGAAAAGATGCCCTTGTTTATTTTAAGAAGCATAAATTTGATATTTAAGCTCATTCAGCTGATTAGTCAGCATGTTTAAATGGTGAGTTTTGATCCGATCTCACACACATTTTCGTGGCGCTGCACCTCTTCCTCAAGTTTTATCTGCTGCATTCTGTGTTTTCCTCGCTCATGTGACGCACACACTACACACACTTCCAATCCATGTGTGTCAACTCTCTCTTTTATTGTTGTCGATCTCTAAAAATACAAAGCTCTAAAGCATGAATCATGTCCTTATTTTCTTAAAACGTGTACAAATCTGGGAATGCAGTGAGATTCTTACTTCTGTTCCCAATACAATCAACTTGTTTCAGAAATTTTCCAGAAGTTGACTGCTGAAGATTGTGGAAGAGTCTTTCCACACCTGCCATATGATCCATTTGGATCAAGTTGTTCGCACCTACTCTGCCATGTTTGAGGTGTTTTTGTTTTACTAATGTGGCAGAGATGGTGAGATTTTCACAAACAAAAATTAATTGTCCAGTTTAAAGGCATTAGAATAACTTGAATTTAAAGCTCAGTAAGCGAGTTTAAATTTAAATTTATCTTCTAAACTTTCTTTAATTGTCTTAAATTGAATTCAAAGTTACTAATTTTGGTGACTGGTGATTTGAGAAACAATTTCATGTTGCAATATGCCAATACAGTTCATTTTACAGCAATTTATAAAAGCTGCGGCAGGACTGATAGAAAACACCCTCTTTAAATTACACCCTACTGTCCATTTTAAGTGGCACTTGATACTTTATTGATAAAATTGGCATTGATGGACTATCTTTTGGCATGCATCCCAAATGTCACAGAGAACAAAACAAAGCAGGCAGACTAGAGAGCAGCAGGATGCAGCGTAAGTGAATGCATCACACTGAAGGGTACCAGCCAAGAGTAATAGATACAGCAAGGAAACACAAAAGAAGACAACTCTGTAATTGCGTGTGACGCACAAAGCTATCTCCTGGAGACGATGCAAATTGAAAAACCAATATTTCCACATAATAACCCTTAGGCCTCTTGCAACAACACCCCGTGGACATTCTCACAGCAGATTAATGATTCCAGTGTGATCATCTTCTATCTTGTATCTTAGCAACAGCCTCTTATCGACATTATCCTATACCATGCTGAAGATATAGAGACATTTAATTCCACCTCCAAGACCCCCTGAAGTCACAAGACATCCATCACAGGCAAACTCCCAACAGGATTATTGCTTGGCACTTTTCCAACCTGGCCTTTTTCTCACTGTGGAAAATCTGCCAATCAATTTCATCCTAAACTACATCCTGTCCTCCAGTCCCATGCCTGAATGGAGCTCAGTAATCCTGGTCATGCTTTTGTGCTCTGCAATCAGGGAATAATCTTAGCTCTGTTGGCTAGGGTTCAGTACACTCACACACCCGCACATCCTAGTCACCTTGGTAATGGCAGACACAGCCCGTGTACCTTACACACATAAAACTGAAGGTAAGCCTTCTGGTTCGATAAAGCTGTAAAACGCTAGGAAGATTTCAGAGCAGTGCAGAGGGCAAAGATGGCAACTGATCCCATGGGAGATGGAATATTTGACCTCCAAAACAATAGCGGGCAGCTGCAAATCATGCAAACCGGAAGCAAACATACACACACATACACACACAAGCATATAAATGAATCTCCCTGGGTGTTTGAATGACAGGAACAAAAATGGCAGATGTGTCAAAAATGCCCTGCTGCATGTTCTGATCTCCATGAGTGAGTGCTGAATATTATTGATCTGTGTAACACCATTTCTCCAGTTTATAATTGATTTTATTCTATAAAAGCAGTACACTTCAAATTACCGCACTCTCATTTCCATAATCACAGTGTAATTAGATGGTAACAAAATGCAAGTTCTTGTGCAGAAAACACAAGCGTTGCAAAACTGAATATTAGTCACTGTGTGCTTGTCTGTTGGCTGTGGGGTTTTTTTTTTTTTTTTTNGTTTTTTTTTTTTTTTTCCAGCTGTAACCAAATCCATAAAGCATTAGTAATCATGCTAATCCAGCTGATGCCATGCTTGTTTTGCCAGCAGCTCACTGATGAATTAAGATAAATCACATTGTGGTTCATCAATATAACTTACATACAGCAGATGAATACAGCAGATATTACAAGTATTAATACTACTAAAATCCTATGCAATACAGCAAGAAAGAAGAAGAAAATGACAAAATATAAGGAAAAAATTTGTTTCCTACAATAAAGTTGAATGAAAGTAACTATGGACATTATCTCAAGTATTAAGGTACGTTTATTTTAATTTAAAAAGTTAATTGCTGCACACCAGGGGGCCTCATTTCTTCTTCAACTTCTCATTTTTTATTCCATCTTAAGTGCATCTCGAGTGAACACCACATTTTGCCACAAGCTTCATCATGTTCACTTTACCACAATCACATAGTGAACACTAAACAGTCTTAGGTAAAAGGCATAACATCCATTCAGGAGTGTTCAGAACACACCTGTCTCTGATTGAAGTGGCTGTTATGCCTTTTACCTAAGACTATTTAGTGTTCACAGTGTGATTGTGGTAAAGTGGACCTAATAAAGCTTGTGGCGAAATGCATTGTTTGTACTTTTTTCACTTAAGATGGAATAAAAAATGAGAAGTTGAAGAAGAAATGAGGCCTCCTGGTGTGCGGTGATTAACTTNTGGAATAAAAAATGAGAAGTTGAAGAAGAAATGAGGCCTCCTGGTGTGCGGTGATTAACTTTTGAAACTGACCGTTGCGTGAGCCTTCATCAGCACCCGCGAAGGTTCACTCTTAGCGAGCTGTGCACAGAACAACTCGACTGACTTCAAAGTCCATTTATTTTACTCGAGTATATTCACTTGAAGAGTTTGGATTTTTTTTACTCCACCCTGTTTACTTTGCAGGTTAAGATTTTAATTTAACATGAGCTATCATCCTTCATTCTTTCCTATTTCAATCTATCTTTCCTTCCTCTCCTCAATCCATCCTTCTCCATTTTCAATTTTCATTCCAATTTGCACTGCTTTATTATTTTCCCCTTCCTTCCTTCCTTCCTTCCTTCCTTCCTTCTTTTTTGGCCTCCCTTCTTTTCTGCCTTCCTTGCTGCCCTCTATCCTTCCTTTTTTCCTTCTGTTATTTCCTTAGCTCTTTCTTTGTTTCCTTTCCTTCTTCAACAGATCTTTTTGATTAATCCAGCTTTGAGGGATTTAATTAATTATGCTATTATTAAATAACTTCAGTACTATTAAAGGAGTTACTATTCACAGTGAGACTAAAATGTAGGAAAGTTAATGCCATGGAGTAGTTTTCGGTTATGATATTGCTACATTTACTCAATATTTGTCTACTTCGCCCATCAGTGTTCACCATCGCTACTGGAACTAACGCATTATCATTACTACTCACAATTGCACAACAACAATCATCGAAGTCTGACTCCGTGAGCCAGTCCTCATCTGAACTGGGCTGCAGTCCAACATCTGTGAAAGGTTTTGATGCTATTTTGCATTCAGCCCAGTCAGCACTGGCAATGTGAACAACTGGCACTGGTTCAAGAACAGTAGTGCTGCTGTGAGGTCACATGACTCACTGATAGTTGAGCTTTGGACAGATTATGTAATAAATAGTAGTGTTTGTAAACACAAAAAAATAATGAAATAATAAAAGAATGCCAGTGGGAGATGGATTTTGGCATGGGGTGAATAAATAACTATGTCAAAGGGAATTACAAATTCAATTTAAACTTTAAAATGTATTATTTCTAAGAAGATTTGTACAGATTCGCCATTATCTCCAAGTGCCAGAAAGAGAGAGGTGTTTGTGTCGCTCCATAATCTGTGAGTCATAAGCCAGCTGCATGCAGAATAAATTGGTAGTGAAGGAAAAGGTGCCTGTGACAGTGCAAAATCATTTTCTCAGCATCAGTTGATAATTTGGCATTGCTATCGTATAAACCCAGTATGGAAGTTCACGTCAATTTACACCTCAGGGTTTGAGATGATACATTCACTTTCACAAACTGTAACTGTGCTTTTCTAAACATGCAACTAGTGACATAGACAGACACACATGCATTTACCCGGAGGTCTCCATTAGCCAAGTGTGGGTTGTGATGTCCCGGGTAGGTGCCATAGATGGGCTCTTTGCAGTAAATCTTAATGACACACCGATCCTGAACATCCCGGGGATCCTCCAGCTCATAGAAGACATTACGGGTCTCGTCTTTGATCAACAGAGCAGTGCTGGGAGACCTGAACATTAATAATCATCAAAAAATAAAGAAAAAATAATGATAAATTGTCCATACAAAGTCAACTGTAGACCTCAAATAGCAGGAATGTAATGTAATGTATGTCTCCTGCCATGCAAAGAGCCAAAGATTTCAAAGCAGATTATAGCATATAATGGAATATGTGTAACATGTTAAATATAACTGTATAAGCTATATATAAAACTGTATAAACTATATCTCTTTAAACTTCCATCTGTTTCTGAATATTCAAAAGAAATGTGGAAAAATCTGATTTAATACATCAACCTGTCATTTGCAGTGCTAATCTTATGATTGATTGATAAATCCAGAACTTAATGTAGCATAAATGTAGTTCAGAAAATATCCACACTGTTCAATGAACATCTAGACAATTCAATATTCTGTGCATTCATCTGCTTTGGAGCATTGCACTTAAATGCTCTTTTAAAGTGAGCAGTTACTGCACTATTCATTGCAGGTGTACCTGAGCATAGCCATGGTGAGCCTCTGGGGGAACATGTGCACAATGAGGGCCCTCAGAGTGTCCAGGCTGGTCAGCTCATGGGTCAGATGCACCCTGCGTGTCTCCTCTCCAAACTGGAGGAACAAGATCCCTGGATTTATGGATGGGAGGAGCAATGAGGAAGATCCAATGGAGGGGAGGGATGAAGTTTAGAGTCAGGAATGAAGATAGAGAGCGGAGGGACAATTTTCACCTCGAAGTATTTGTGCCATTTGCTCATTGATGATGTCAAAAAGGTTATGATGCCATTTTTCAGACCCCAAAAACAATATATATTTTAAAACACATACATCCCCCAGACACAGAATAATCAATTGAGTTGGAAACTGGTATGAATGAATCTAGAAATACTATAGTAAAACAGACATCCATTTCTTTTTGCTGAAAATAAAGGCGGTTTTTGTGATTTTATTGTATTTTTCAGATGATTTTCCAGCATAGCACAGTAACTGAATTTAAAGTGAGCCTATGTAACTTTGACTAAAGAATGGCCCTGTGACCAAAACTGGTAATTATGCAAAAGAAGATATAGTTAAGGAATGAAATTAAAGCTTCACACACAGTAGAAATCATGTTGTCTTAGTTGTGGATTGACCTCAGAAGTCAAGTCGAGATCAAACCTGATTTAAAACATTGACCCATAACCCACTGCACGTTACTTGTTCTTAGAGACAATGTCCTGACCTGGCGCTCGCAGCTTGGCCTGGCTGGATGAGCGGGCCAGAGGCAGGCTCTGGCGTAGCCGGTTCATCCGGTTAAAGCCCATGGGGAAATCAGGCTCTGACATGGTTTCCAGATTTTCAGCTGATGCAAAAGAAGCCCTGCTGGCCTGGTCAGCAAGCGCTGGCTGTGTTGGGCTAAGTCGTGTCACACGTGGCGTGCGTGTCTGTGAGACACAAGGCAAGAAGGTGAAGGAGAAAAAGACAGGCATACAAAGAGAGAGGAAAGAAAGAGGACAGATGATGGAGAGACATTTATTTCTGCTGCGATAGAAATTCAGTAATCAATGACCTGATGCCAAAAAAGGTGGAACACACAAAAGCAGTAAAATGGACCAGGAAAAGCAAAGAAACAAAACAGTAAGTGGAAAAGAAAGCTTTTAGTGCACAGGCCCAGACAAAATAAACAGTTTACCTCTGATAAAGCCGCCTTGATATCTTGACTAAAAGAATCACAACAAAGAAGGAGTGGAGCCCAAAGATAAAATTAGTCTGTCACAGTCAAAGAAACACAGACAGCCAGGCTTAACAAACCAACTCCAACCAGTCTGAATGACACCAGAGCCCAGAGAAACCATGCAATGTCCTCAGGATCCACCAGTAATCATGATGGACAAAAAAAAAAAAAAAAAAAAAAAAAAAAACACATTGTTGACAACTAGTTTGTCCAATTAAATTTCCAAAAAATGAAAAATTACTTGTTGTCTGGGCAATTGGTAGCTGAGTGGGGTGTTTTTGGAGGAAAGATAGAATACATGGGCGTTAGTCTGGAGCTGCTGGCACCACGTGGACTAAAGCAGGTATGTAGACACCAATAAAGAGAGCACTGATGCTAATGAGCACAATAAACCAAACTCTAACCTGACAGTCTTTTTGGTAACGCAGATCACCACCACTTCTTGACCTGTCCTAACTGAACCAATCTTCTATCCCAACTGCATTACTCTCTGCAACTCTCATTAAAGCACAATCAGGAGCTGCTGGAGCAGGTTGGCTTTTAATGAATCCTTACTGACAGACATTTTCCAGCCCAGAGAATACAGTAATGAGCTCCCACATTGTGCTGTGAAGCCAGCTCCCATTCCCTTATGCATGCAGTCCTTAGCCTCACAAACACTAAGTGGGTTTTGATTTCTTGAGGCTGCAACAAGCTGGAAGCACGAAAGCATCTCACTCAGCCATGCATGTGCACATAAGCATGCAACAAACACATGTGAGTGTATACATAAACCAGGAAACATGCAGCCAGCATATTAAGCATATTATATTTTGATTGTTATTTTTGAATGTGCAGTGTGCACCCACAGGTGTGTGCACAAACAATCTGTTGCACTAAAATGTCTCTTGGGGCTTCTTTCCTCTTACATTAGTAGAGCTAAAAATAAAGCACTTAACAGTGCTGAAACCATAATCATGCGTCTGCATCTGGAACACACATCTGTCAACAATGAGAAAAGCCTCAAACAGAGTGAGTGCTGCCTTCCGTTTGTTTAGAGATTTCTGTCTCGACGTGAGCATGTCAGCCAGAATCTGCACACATTCTGCCTTCTAGATGAGAAGTATCGAGCTTTGGATTGCAGCAATCAGGATTTAGAAAGTTTGCATTTCGTCTACAATGAAAAAGTCGGTGGAGAAAGAGGGAAAGGCAGCCAAGACAGTATGTTAAAGCATATGCATGTGAGAAATGAAACATGGAGGAGAATAAAGTGAGGGATAACAACAACAGGACAAAGAATCGTAAAGAATACTGGAGCAATACAGTGACTCACTATTTTCCTAATTAGTTTCAATTTTTCTCTTAGATTAGCTGCAGAGGACCTTCTCTTCACAAGCTCATAAAAAAAAACCCAAAGTGCAGGCTTGGCTGCATGCTTAGCATCGATGTTATATTTCCTGCTGCCTACATTTACCAGGACTTTATTTTCAATGCAGCAACACTCAATAAACTTCCTAACAGGGTCTCTGAATGGAAGTCAGCCCCCTCATGCTCTGCTAGATCATTCATAAGGCAGTCACTGCAACTATCCTACCGTAGATGACTTGCAGTGAATCATAACAGGAAAATGGCTGCATGGTTTGTTAATAATTGGAATGCTAAATAAGTCTGGTAATAAAAGTTTAAAAAGTTTGAAAGGATTATTTGGTATGTTGTTGCTCTGACAGTAGAGAACCCTCCAGAACAGAATTCACAGAGGATTCCTGAGCACAAAGAGTTTATGGTTCATATTTAAGAAATGGATAAGAAAAGGGTAATAATTTTGTTCTTTTGTACTAATTTTAATATTTTTTTTCTTTTTTACAAATCATAAATTACAAAGGACAGCACAAATATCTGCCAAGCTGAGCCAAATGCTAGAAGGTGTACATGCAACGTCAGCCTCTTCTTTGAGCTGAAGTACAGAATCAATATAAAGGCAAGTAAAATGTTTGTTTCTTCTATGCATCTCATGAAGGCAACTCATTAAGAAAAAAGATCTGCATTAACTAGGACTCTACTGTTTTAATTTTAAAACTCTTTTTACTGATTGAAAAAATATTTATACAGTATATAGCATTTATGTTGAAGAAAACTGTCTAAACTACCTTCACCACAGCTACTCTGCTGTCAAATTAATGGATTTTTCTCTATTTTACATGTTTTTATTCATTCACTATGTAAACAGCTTCCTGTCTCACAAAATCACCCTAACAATGTGACAGTGTAACTAGACAGCCAAAGAGCTGTCATTACAAAGCAGCAATATGCATCATAATTACCCAAAATTTCTAGATCTGAAGATATTATTATATTAACATAGATCAGGGGTCCCCAGCGAGGTCCAAGACACTGCAGGGTTTTTTTTTTTTCCAACCAGGTGATTGGCTGGAAAGAAAACCTCCATGGCACATGATTGGTGACTCCTGACATAGAATATAACATTTCTTTACAACACTTATAGATTAAAGCACACAGAAAAGTTGTTTCAAATGCTGTAGAATTATGCATTGTTGCATTAACACTATACTGCCACAGGTAGGACTCATCCTGTTATAATACCTGTGCAGGTTTTGACATCTGGCTTAGTTTCATGACTGAGCGGTAGCTGCTGGAGTACGAAACAATTATGTGGCAGTTTGGTGAATCTGAAACGGGGAGTGGAAGTAATAAAATTAGATCATGCTGCATGTCATACACCGGTAAAGGAACAAGAACATCCAAATAGATTACTTTTTATCATTTTATTTTATAGCCTGTCATAGAAGGCAGCTGAATTATGTCCAGTGGGCTACTTTATCGTTCAGTCATGAGACCCTTACCTGTACATCCAGAATCTTGTTTCAAAATATTTAAAAAAAAAAAACATAACAAAACAAAACAAAAAAAAAACGATAACTCTTGATTAGTTCTTGCTAACTTGTATATTAATCCACAGTGTTTTTAGTGGTCTTAATGCTAAAGCAAACTTTCCCACTTTCCCTTTGCTAAGTGCTATGACTCCACCTTTCCAGCATAATGGATAGTCAGACCCAGCATTTCCACCAATCAGTAAGTAAGGTCTTGATTGATGAGACAGCTGTGCACAGCTGTTCTGAACCCCCTAANACACACACACACACACACACACACACACTTGTCACACACCCCCAACCTGTGAGATTTCATGAGGATTATCATTACATTTGTGGCATTCTGTTCTACTGAGAACAGCATGTGAGGCAGTCTGAGGACATATCGCGTTATCAAATATTCAATACAAAGTTCTGTCACTTGATGACAGTTGACACGACGCAGCATTACTGAAGCAGACGAGTTAACAAAACACAATCTTACAACATCAGCCTCGGGGGAGGAGAGGCAGGTGAAGGAAGCGAAGAACACTGATGACAGGCTCAGTTGTGAGCTGTCCAATAAGGCCACAGACTTGTTCCATTTCCCACAGTGAAGCTTCACAGGAACAGCTGGAGGTTAATCGCCTTGCTCAAGGGCACTTGTTTTTCAGTGAGAGGAAAGCACCTTTTACTCACTTTCCTGCACAGATATTCTGAAATATCTGAAAGTATTATGAAAAATACCGAAATATAGTCACTCTTGCAGCATTTTGATGGGAGTCTGGATTTGACCTTGATATCTGCAGCTCATGTATGACCCATGTGACCTAAATAAACTGTACTGGCATGAGAGTTTACTTAAGGCAGTTATATAGCCAATGAAAAATCTTGTGAAGTCAAGCCTGTATACAGAACAGTCACACATTCTTCAATGAAAAATCATGTTATTTATCTAAAATGTGGACAGAACGTTTCATACTGTTATTGCTTTATTCTTAGTCCAACCTTATAAATGTGGAGCCGGCTAAGCAAATCTTGCTGTCTGGGCAGATGGCAGTGAAGTGCCAATAAGAGATTCTGGCTAAATGCCGCAGGAAAGTGCCAATCGGTAAGAGGGAAACACTGCAGCAGCAGGCTGCCAAAGCCTAGTGGTGGAGAACACTCCCACTTTTCTCTGACTCAGATTGGGGAATAGCGATTTTCCACATATCAGCAGCCAAACAGCACAAGAGCAACAAAAGCAACATCTTAACGGGTTAGCCTTGAGCTAGCTCACTGGGACAAATTTGACACGGGTAGACAACAGATGACTCTCTGTATAGAAAATGCCCTGGTCACATTTTGTTTATGGGACACAAATGCCGACGAGATTTTTGCAAAGCATCCAGGATCCCTGACGAGAAGCAAATCCTTTAAGAATAAAGTTTTGTTGTGGATATTTGCAGATGACTTCAGCATTATCTTCATACAGACCTGTTTAAAATCATTGTGTAAAACCATATATTAATAATGGATAAATTATACTGATAAATTATACTACAAGAGTTTGACAGCCACTAAAACAATCATGCTACCATGTACTGTAGATGGTCAAAAGTGCAGCAAATATTTTTTATCACTTATTGACTCATCTTTATCTCATCTTTGCACGGTATGGCCCAGCCACCTTTTCCATTTTTCTAATTCTATTTCCATTGTGCTATATATTGGCATGTCATCATAGGAAAAAAGCTCTTGTATTACCTTTTGCTTTATAGTATGGTATGGTATGGTATGGTATGGTATGGTATGGTATGGTCGTACTAAACATTCTCTAACTTTGAACAAACTCTCAAATACAGAGAGATACTGTTTTAAAACAAACAGTGATATTCCCATTTAAATAACACTCTCCTCTGCTTTACCGCTGCTGTGATCACACACAGATAAAAATCCCACAAGCAATTATTCCCTCGGAAATGAAGATGGCCAATGAACAATTGGAATATAACCTCAACAGGGCCGGCTTTCCGTTCTGAAGCCCACAGCATGGTACACTCGTCCAGATTCAACATTGAGGCGAACAGAGGAGACAATAAGATGTGATTACTTTGGCAGGTCCAGACAGACAGAAAAGAGTACAAGAGACACAAAATGAAGCATTAATATTTGTTTAAGTGAGGCTTGGAGCAATGAAAGGGTGAGAATTATGCAGCGCTCTGACACTGTCAGAGGCAGCAGCAGAAGGCTAGTGTTTGAATCCACATTCTTAAATGAGCAGACCATCCCTTTATCCGTTTTGTTTGAAGAAAATGCAACAAGGAGTCCTGAAATGTCTCTGTTCATGTGTGCATAATATATGGATACTTGATACATATTTACAGTTTCCATGACCACTGCAAAGCCTGTGTGCATGCGGAAATGTGTGTGTGCTTGCATTTAAGATATCTGTATGCTAATCTAAAATGTGTTGTGTCAGTATGCATATCACCCATGTTGGTGTGCACATTTAGAGAGCTGGCAAACCAGTGAACAGCAAAAGGTGCCAGTGGGGGGCTATTAAACACACACACACACACACACACAGACATACACACACAAGCACAGCAGTGCGCTGCTGCAGGGGTTTCTATTGCATCAGAAGAACAGGCGAGACTCCCCGACTCCCTGGAAGGAAAGGGAGCAATAGCCAATCCTGTATGAGCTGCAGGCCAGCAACAAATGGGAGGTTTTAAAAAAAATCCATCGTGTGGTAGCAGCTAAGCAGATGTGAAGGAAATGTACTACCATATGTGTGAAATACTGTACAGTATTGTAACAAACAGAAAACACTGTATAACAATCTGCGCTATGAATTAAGGCATGCGCTATGCATACAACGCAGAATGATTTATGATTTTCACATCATAATGCATTTTAGCTCATTATAATAATATGTTCAATACCGCTGGCACCATCTTTTACTTTACAGAACCCATGTCAGTCTTACATTTTTTAATAGCATATAATGTAAAATACATAGCACATTCTATAAGTGTAAAGCAGCACAATTTCTTATGCCATTTCAGAAAATCCCTCACCCATGTTTCTATTCTATATCAGCAATAGGCGTGTAAGGGGTATTAACAGAATATCCGGTTATGCTATGGTTTGGGTGCTGTAGGTTTTGCTGTTAGTGCTTAGGTTTGCATACGTTCAACAATCAGTCTCCCTTCAGCTATCAAAGAAAGGGTCAAAGGGTTTAAAAATAATAATCATAATGTATGCAAGTCTGAGGGAGAACTAATAATGCATCTTTGACGTTTCTCAGTTTGTAAATCTCATACTATTTGAAATATAACATTGTCAGTGGCTGTATATCTGACAACTGGGCATTGAATTTAATTTTGATGGTGTCAATGCATTCAATATTAACGTGGTATTTTGGTATTCTAGTAGTTAAAAACATGGGCGGTGTACCATATGTTTTAAATTTGGGTCAAGGTTTTTGCTCACATTTGTCATATTTTACTGTGTAACTATGCGGTGGGACCAGTCACTGTTAGGAGGGACCAAGTCAGTCTTGCCACTCAAGTCCCAAGTCAAGATAGACAAGCCACATGTCAAATCACAACTGGATCACAATAGGTCCAAATCATGTCAGAGGTCCTAAACATTGAGTTTTGTGTCCTAATAAACCGAATGACTTAGACTCCATCAAAAAAAAGACTTGCAACTCAACTTTGACTCTGACATCATTGACCAATGACTTGGATTTGGATTTCTCAGTCTTAACTAGTGACTTGACTTGTCTGTTTTGACTTGGGACATGAGTAGCAAAGTTGACTTGGTCCCAGACAGACTTGGTCCCACCTCTGAGTGCCATTACTTAAGACTTTCTTGTGACTATATGTAAAAATGACTAAGTCCCACCTCTGCTGTGTGACATTACAGATTGATTAATATTAAATTACAAAACAAGACTTGGTCATTCTAGCCTCTTTCACTCATAATGCACCACTTTAGCTAAATGTGGGATTGTTCAGAAGGTCCTTCACTTTATCAAATAATAACCCAGGCTGCCCTGAAAGGCATGATACATGCAGATTAGGCGCAGAGGTTATTTCCCTGTCTGTAACAAATAAATATTTGTTTCTGCTGACAAAAATGTGTTTGCGAGAGAAATGTTGAGTCCACAGCACGCTGTACAAAGCCATTCAACCTTGGTCAACAGAGCTGAATGTACTAACATATGACATGCGAAATGAGAACATAAGAAGGCGAGCAGGCATGCAGACACAATGAAAATTATCCGATTAGAGACAAATCCACAGAGTGCAAATTTACGCTGAAACATAAACAAAATATTGGCACTGACCTTGAAGCTCCAGTAGTTTGGTTGTTGCTAGGAGGGAGAACAAGAAAAAGCAAGGGAGAAAGAAAAGAGCCAGGGAGAATAAAAGAGAAAAAGGGAGCGAGTGTAAGCTGTTGTGTTAAATTAGAAATCTCCACCACCATAACAAATCAAGCAGATGAATGGATAGATAGAAACAGAAGTGAGTAGAAGGAAAAGAATGAAGTAAATTGCTTCACATCTCAGGTCCCTTGTGAAGACGTCTACATGAAGTGTGACTAATATGATTTGAAAGGTTTAATGGTACATTATTTTATGCAGGAAGTTTAGTCAAAATGTCAAGACTACTTTGCTTAAAATCACCCCATATTCTACCAAACTGGATAAACAAACCAAAAAATGGCCAAACATGTTCTCACCAAGTCTAATATACATTGGGCTTGGTGTGAAAATGATGGGTTAATCACTGTGATGATAGCCAGATTAACCCTGTTGTCCTTCACTGCCATTATAATAGGACTTTAATTGCTTGTAATTGCTTCTTCGTAATTAATCAAATATTTACAGTGACTTCACACACACACACACACACACACACACACACACACACTAATGATGTAAACTCAGGCAGCTCCTAAATTCAACCCCACCGTCCCAGAGATGCACAGTTGGCTTGTGCCCAAAAGCAAGTTTTAAGTATAGCAGGCATTTATATTTGGCTACTATGTCAGTAGTAGCCAACATTTAGGTCAACGTTCTTCCAGTCCTTCAAGACACAGCAAGAGAAGCTAGTGCGGTGATATCCAATTGATGCTTAAAGCAGCATGTTTGAGCCCAATAAATACAACCTGCTTACATGTTACGTTACTGGCTATTTCTCAAAACATACTATTGGAACAGTACGTTTTACAATTGTTTTTCCTACCTTCCAGACTGTCATTGGTTGCTGTTCATTCCAGTATGCTATAAAAAAAATCAACTTGTAGAGACTTGAAACACACTTGAGGTACATATTCCATCGCAATGAACTGTCTATGAAGTTGGTTTTTTTTTTTTTNTTTTTTTTTTTTTTTTTTTTTGTCGAAGTAACTTTATTTAATGTGTCCAACGCAAAATTGCACAGAAGACAATGTATGTCTCCACCAGGAAATATAGTCCCAGGAGAAGACAGCTTTAACAGAGAAATTAAAACAACTGTCAGAAGGCAAAAAACTGAATTTTAAGGGGGCGTGTATTGCCTCAGCATTTGATTTTGAAAGATGAGAGGATTTGGAAAAATAACAAGAGAACTAAAATATGGTTTTATGTTTTGGAAATTAGTTGACAGTAATGTTCGGGTGCAGGTTGTGTTGGGCTCAAACATGCTCTATTGCTGGTTTGGTCCTTTAATAGTTATCTCTGACACAGAATAGCAAACTCATATCTCAAACCTAGGAGTTTTGTAAAAAAAAAAAAAAAAAAANAAAAAAAAAAAAAAAAAAAAGAAAAAGAAAAAAAAAACTCCACCATTTAACAGATCAAACTTTAAAGTCTGGGCTCAGCTCATTTACAGACAGTTTTCCAGTGAATGCAGTGTTAGCCCTATTCCACACAAACCAAACAACAAAGCTTTGTTCTTTCATTACATACTGCAAAGTCAGTACTGAATGCCTCCCACTTTGTACTAAATGCTATTTAACAGCTGAGGTGCATACCTTGTTGCCAAATTTAAGGCCTCTATAGTTAACTATAGAAAAATAGTTTAGCCTCAGAAGCTTTGAAAAACTATCAAACCCCAAATATGAGCTGGCTGACAGTCAGCAATACAGTCAGTTTTGAATCTGGTTTTGGCTTCTTTCTGCCATGATAAACATTTGTGCTTTTCTACGCAAGTCTCTGCACCATGTAAAACACACTGATTACAAATTTTCCATATTCAGTGTTCATGAAAGCCTAATGTCAGCTTGCATGTTAAAAATTGCATATTTCAAACTGTAGCAAATTAATAGCCAGCTGAGCAAATTAGCTGTCCAGGTTTTGAAAATACAACTTAAGGATGTCTAGCTATCAAGCTAAGTTTATACTTATAGGGTAACATGTAGCATACTGTACTATTGTACAGTACATGCGAGCATATGCATTACAGCTGTATTAGTTTACATATAGTTTATACACAGAAACAAACAGCAGATAATTTCTGAAGTCAAGCACACATTGCGTTAGAGTTTGTAAACCATATCTTTTGCATAGAGTGCACACTCTGTGCCCACTCATAAGGTTAATTTACCTGAAATTTTCATGACAAAATCTACCTCTAAGTCACTCCTCAGATAATTTACTGCACTAACATGCAGACAATTTTTTGGAACATAAAATCTGTCTCATCCAGCATAAAGAGGCCCTCTATGCACCGTGACTCAGTGATTGCTCCCTGCTATATTTCTCAATCACTTGAGCTGGAATCCCAAGGTGCTCATATGAGAGACAGACAGGACTTGGAGAGATGAAGGAGAAGGGAAGGGGAGAGAAGGAGAGAAAATGAAAGAAAAAGCAAGAGTGGGATCAGCAGAGAGACATATATGCCTGACCTGCATGCCAAGTAGCCATCTTTGTACCCACCCTCTTTTTTTCTCACTATCCACCTTCTACTCCAGTCCAGACATGCACACCAGCACATATGTGCATTCACCCACCATACATGACTACACACTAGTGTTTAAACTTACAGACACGTAGAGTTGATGCTCCCGCCTTCACAGACATCTATAGGTGTGTTTGCGCGCATTTACATACACATATAAACACACACACACAGTTTATCACCCTTGTTTTTTTTGGTCAAATACTGCGACATCACAGATACACCTGGTCAACACCTGCCTGGTAGTGAACTAATGGACCCTCCCCTTCGCACAAACACACACACACTCACATACACACACCACAGGCTTGTTCATATGAGCACATTATAAAGAAAGGGAAAAGACCGGTTGTGTGTTGATCAGATTTACCTTTGCATGTCCTTTAGCATGCTATGTTACCTATACTGTAAGCATACATGCAGACACAACATGCAGACACACACACACCCACAGTTTAAAGCACCTCATCGTACACAGTTATGTCTCTGTCTCTTTCTCGTCATTATCTTAATCCCTTTCTCTGATGTAACAAGAGACCCATCATCTACAGATAGAATCACATTCATGGCAGCAACCACAGCAGAACTGAGATCAAGTGAGATGCAAGGACAGGGTTAGACAGTTACCGTCACTACTTAATGAGCATGTCGGCCGCTTGGTGCATCCTCCAGCTCCACACGCCTCCCTCTTCCTCCTCCCCCCTCTCCATTTTTTCACTGCGGCTCTGTGTCTTTTCCCGCGCCCTGAGGATCCACCAGAGTCCCCCTCACTGGTACCCGTAGTAGCGCCTAAGAGGCAGTCAGCATCTCTCTCTCTCTCTCTCTCTCTCTCTCTCTCTCTCGTCTCTGGCAAAAATGCAGCAGCTTCAACCTCGCTCCTTCCTTCTCTGTCGCTCTCGCTCTCTCTCTCTCTCTCTCTCTCCTGTTGTCTCTCACTCAGTACAGCGTGTGCCTCTTTCCTCCAAGCTCAGGCATTGCCAACCATATGATATCACTCAGTTGCTTGCCTTATATGGGAAATGGTGGGTTGCTATGACGACAGCTGACTCCACCTGTTTCTCCATCTCTCCCAGACCACCTTTTCAGTGGGAGATAAATGTCTAGTAAAGTAAATACACACAGGACACTGAAAGCAAAGAGAGGGTGGGAGGGAAGGAGGAACTGAAGATGAGAGAAAAGAGAAACTAGAAATATGGATAGAAGCTGACTGGGTTTGTGGCTGGAAGCAGAAATAAGGTGGGATAGAGGGATAGAGAGAACAGAATAAGCTACACAGAGGAAAGCTTGAGTAGCCTTTTCTGTTTTGACCATCTGTCACAGGTATCAGCTCGAAGCATTGGGTGATTGATGGAAGAATGAAAGGGAGGATATGAGGGGTAGAGATAGAGGATCTGATGGAGCTGAGAGTTCAATATTTCACATTCAGAATGACCCATCTATCATTTGTCTTGCTTAAACCCCATTCTCCATATTCTATTGCTGAGGCTTTTATGTAATTACCACTAAAAGAGCAACCATTACTGACCCAGCAAGCTGGTCATAAAAATGTCTGCAGTGTGTCTGAAAGCCCGAGAGGCATCTCACCACAAAATGCAGTTGTGTGAGTTTCCAAGCATGCTGTCATTATCTTCCTGACAGAAAAAGTTCACGTGTGGACTAGAATATTTTTCATCAATGACCTGAAATGTTAAGATCTGATCCGAATACAATATGTCATAATATAATATGAAATTTGTTGGGAAACACATAGAAATATGCCTCTGAGTATCCAGTGAAATAACTTCATCCATACTATTTTTAGGCACTGCTAAGTATATTTCTCAATCATGAAAACCCCCAGTAGAAAGCAGGCCAGGGAAATAAAGCACAAAATGACCTTGATGCTGTATTGTTAATTCTTTTGTTTTACTTTCAATAGCTGAGTTTCCAAGGTAGCTTGGATCATCATCTAAGTGTCATCTGATGAAGATATGCTTCTGTAAACATCTGACTGAAACCCAAACATGATTTCTTTTTAGCTAGAATTTAAAAAAAAAAACAAAGGAGAATTGCACACACTGCATCTCCAGAAACTGCCAGGTACATTTATTTCCCATTTAAAAGATGACGACTAAAACCTCCTTCAAACTGTTTCGACTGATATTTTGACTATTTTTCAGAAGACGGCATGCAGAACTTTATTTTCTGACTTATCTTCAAAGATGCGGCACATAAAATATATCTGACGTTTCATTACAACCAGAATCATGAAAATACTACGGATGATGAATGATGCTGTAAAGATACGGAGCAGGAGAGCCCTATATTTGTCCCAGAGACAGAATTTGTTTCTATGTAAATGAGATATTTTGATATGTGGAACATTAACAAGGCTGCTACAAAACATGAGGCCACCCATGATGCAAGTTATAAAAATACTGATTTTTACCGTGTCAAAACATTAGAGCAGCTTTTGTTGTTTTTTCTGTTGAGTAGCTAATTAGGTGTGAGATGTTTAGAGTCAACATACCTGTCTTCCACCAGCAGGAGAGCTCTGGGACACAGACACGCAACCAGAGCTGTTGGAGAATTTGTTTTTCTGGAGATCCATGAGGGCGTCCCGCTGGCGCTCTATGTCAGCCTTGTGGATGCTGTTCATTGCCTCCAGACTCTTGGCGGCCACAGTGTTATGCCGGCGGTCCAGCGAGGAGGACGTGAACCCCCCATTGGTGTTATCAGGGAGCCGCCGGGTAACGCGGGCACTGTTGGCAGCCAGGGTATGGTAATCCCGTGGGAACTCGGCATCACCAGCAGAGATCACAGAACCCTTTCTCCTCTCTCGACCTGGAAGAAGTGGAGAGACAACTTTACACACATCTGGAGACATAGCTGATTGATATGATAAAAATGCTAGTAATGCTTCATTTACAGTGTTTGGGATATAATTTATTTCGACATATACAGGCATTTCTCCATGTTTCATCCCATTAACTGCAAACACAAACACTCTACATTATTTCTGACCATTTTCCAAAGTATGCCATAAGTTTTTAGCAAGACTGATATCCTATCTTCCAGGCATCCGTTGTTTCCTCGCTCATTTGACAGTGGAAAGAAAATCAACCTACAGAGACGTGAACCTCACTTGACATAGGAAATCAATCACCACAAACACAGCCAACTTTACTTTTTGTCACTGTCACTTTATCATCACGTGGTACTAATGTTACATGCAAGGACTACTTGAAAATTCATGTTGGTGAGTTCAAGGACACACTAACAGTTTGTTTGAGAGCCAGCTGCTGAACAGCAACAATAATAATGAGCAGCATGACCAAACTCGCAGTTTTCTTATCATTTCTCTTCAACAACAATGCTTTTTTTCAGCTGTCGGAGCATCCTTGAATGCAACACCAAGGGGAGTTATTCCTACTTGGAAATGTAGTACAACACAACGACTAGTTTAAGGAAGGACTCCATGGATTTTACACACTAAATTAAGTTTATTGATCTTGGGAAGCACTCTGGCTAAAGAGCGAGCTGTGTAAGATCAGGGAAGTTGACCCTGATGACATCACGAGCGTTATTTTGTACTGGTGCTTAAAGTACAAGGGATGGTGCTGAAGACTCCAAACTAAAGCCACTCCGAGAAAGTTTTAATGATTTCAACCACCAAGCCTCTAGGAGTGGCTTTAATCTGTAGTTTTCAGTACAAGTACAAAGTAACTGTGATGTCATAAGAGTTAATTTCCCTGACTTTGCACAATACCCTCTATTTTTGTTAAATACTTTTTCACATCCTAAATCATGCTCCCCAAGACAATAAACAAACAACAAGACTGAATTTGATGTGTAAAATTGATGGAATCTGCCTTTAACTGTTTACTGTGATGCATCACCACATTTCAAGTCTCTGCAAGTTGATTTTCACAGTATACAGATATGAATATCATCAAATTGCACACCTGAAAGATAGGAAATCAATCCAAAATGTTATGGTATGCTGTGGGAAATGTTCATCTATGTAACATATGTAAGCTTTTAAGTTTACAGAAAAAAAATTACATTACCAAGTACATTAAATATGTGAGAAGATTCAGGCTGTTGTAAAGAAAAATGCTATCACGGAATATCTCACAGCACATATTTCATAGCATAAACCTGTAGATTAATGCGGACTTGAGGGTTTATGTGAAGACTAACAATGCTCAGAGTCACATACTGTATATGCATTCAATATTCTTGAACAACTGAACAGTTTTTCCATCCAGGAGAAGGAACTGTTTTCTCTCTCTCTCTCTCTCTCTCTCTCTCTCTCTCTCTCTCTCTCTCTCATCACCTCTTCCTCTCTGTTCCCTCATGGATACATGTTTATATATACATACACACATGGGAATAACACATGAACATATCAACACAGCCCTAGCCATATACCTCTGGTGAAAACAGCTGCAGCAGCTGTCTGTTCTGATGTTGCGGTTGTCCTGAGGTAAAATCACTGTTGCATAGCAAATTCCCTCGTTAGTTAAATGACAGCAGATTTGTCACTATATGTGTCAAAATCAGTCAAGGATAAGACACATAAACAGGAATGATGTCTTCTTCTTGCACGGGGAATAGTTTAGTGCCCCCTTGTGACCATGGCTACATAAAGCCAGCCAATGTATGCAATGGAAGTCCATTAGGAAAAATGATCTGTTATTGAAATGTTTCCTTAACAGTAAACAAACAACAGAACAGAATGCCCAGGAATGTGAATAATAAATTTGGGACTATTGCTTTGAGAGAGGCAGATGAGACAGAGCAGTGAAGCAAAACAGACCCTCTATTATTTCAGTTAAATATGCAACTCCAATCTGTTGAGAGCTGGTCTTGTCAATACCGACTGTTAAACATTCTAAGTCAGCAGGGAAACTTTCCAGACTCTTTCCTTCGAATCTATAACTGGAGACAAAACAGCCTATCTGGATGCAGAGACACAAAAAGAGCTCATTATCCCACAGACTGTGTACAACCAGCTTCTTCCTTGTTTCTGCTTCTTTAAGTACAGTTTAAGACTATTATTGATCTGTGCTATTTGGTCCCCTCTTTACCTGCAGGGCTACAAAGGCGCATTGAAGCAAGACCTAAAAGTCATTATCCTACAGTTAAGAACGATGTAATATAGCTTATACTCAGTTACAAAAAACAGCAATTAATTACCCCATAAGGTATAGATTGAATATTATTGTAACCTGTCATAAATTTATCAAAGTCAGTGTATAATAATGCACTGCTGGGTAAAAGAGCATCATTGCCACTGATATACTGTATTATCCAGTGTAAAAAAAAAAAAAAAAAAAAAAAAAGTTTCTATGGCTATTTCCCAGAGGTCAATCTTGTTCTAAAATTATTAGTGAATAAATGCTAAATAAAGCAAATGACTGGTTAATCATTTGTGTCATTTATCAGGTTCCAGCTTTTAAAAATATGAGTATTTTCATTTTCCCTCTCTTTCATTTCATTGTACATAAATGAGACCAGTCAATCAAAAAAAAAAAAAAAANAAAAAAAAAAAAAAAGACTGATTCATCCAAACAAACATAAGTGGATTCAGCCTGACAACAGCAATATTTGTAGCTGCAAAGCTTCTCCCGGTAATGGAAGAAAATGTGGTCACAGATGTAAATGGAGATAGGAGTGGAGTGGCATACCAGCATGTATCCATGGTAGAAAATAAAAGTGTTCTCAAAGGCAGAGGGGGAGAAAGAGGGAACATCTAGACCAGGGCTTGTCATTTTAATTTATGTGAAGCCTTGAGCAAACCCCTACACTGTGGGGAAAATATGTGGGACAACAGGATGCTATATTTTGCCATAAAGAAGGGCTGTTGGTCATCTGTTGTGGATACTAACACACCAAATACCCGCAGGGATTTACTGTGCAGGCTTTTTTATTGTCACGTTACAGCAACATACATCTATCTATAAAGCCAGAAATCTCTATCCGTCCGTTTGTCCGGTTGTCTGTGGTACCAATATCTCAAGAACCTGGCACTGTATGAAGTTGAAATTCAGCAGGTATAATGCTCAGGACCCAAGGACGTGCANCAAGAACCTGGCACTGTATGAAGTTGAAATTCAGCAGGTATAATGCTCAGGACCCAAGGACGTGCAGAGTCATGTGCAAAGTTGTTTGGATGAGCGGTTCTGGAATTGAGCTGTGCTGGCAAAAAATAGTCTGCGTGGCAGGATACACTCCGGGTGCAGCAACAGGATGCTCTGCTCCACAGCCACTTATGGCAGGCTGTGGCGCACACCATAAAGTCTGGCCCAGTCCGAACAGGCACGTTTTCAACGGGCACTGCAAACAAAGTAGTACGAGGACATGCAGAACAAAATTATGGCAGGCTGGGCGCATACCATCAAGTCCGGCATGTTCCAAACAGGTACGTTTTGAATGGGCACTGCACTAGTTCAATACAATTATAAACCACCACAAATGGGAAAAGCCCAGCACAACCAGTTGTCAACTATTATCTAGTAAGAGGTTTTACAGTTGAAGGAAGGGTATTGCTCATCTATTCTATTTTTGTTCCCAGATTTAAACTGGTATTTGTTCCTAAGCCTTCTTCTCAACCCTTCAAGGAGGGCTGGCTTTAGCACTTTTGGGGCCGCAAGTTGCTTTGTTGTGATGGCAAAACTGGGAAAATAAAGCTCCCAGGAGAAATACCCTAAATTATCTACTGAAGAAGATTCAGAAGAAATTAGATTAAAACAAGGGCAACAGTTTATTAGATAAGATTGTATTTCAAATTGGAAAAGCAAACACTGTGCTAATCATCTGTATTATCAAAAGAAAATTCACTTTAAACAATTTACTTTTTTAATCGATTCATACTGTATTTTATTCTATTTTCTCAACCAGAGGCACACACAGTTCAGACTGATATGTATTACATCAACCATCACAATACTCAGCCATGGGTAAAACTGCTTTCACTGCATTTTTTTTAGTTTTTATTTTTTTTCTAACTCTAACGTGTCATTATTGCTGCTGGTGGTAGTTACTGGCTGCGATCTCCTCCCAGCTTGCTCCTGGCAATGCCTGTTATTATGGTCTGCACTCATGCTCACAGTGCTACCTGTACAGCTGATATTGCCCTTTAATTGCCCTTTAGACACATTACCTAACTCAGAGGTTGTTGCTACAGGGAAGCTTTTAGAGTTCAGTTTCTCTTAGATGTATGTATTCGCTTTAATACATTATTGTCTGTAAAAGTTATGTATGGTATTAAAATACTTGTAGGGCCACCCAAACTTCTACCCAAGTTTAATCCTAGCCTAATCTTACACAGAATCTGGGTTCTAATAATACAAATACACAAATTAAAATGTCAGTGTTCACCTTCTGTTTCTCAAACACTCACATACACACACTCCAATAAAAGGTCCCATGCCAGGCTAACCAAAAGATTCATTATTTTGTGTTCATTACAGTTGAGGGGGAACTAAAAATCAAGTGACTGATTGTCGTTGTGCCCCTGATAACATATTTTACCTGTCCAAGACTCTTTCCAAAAGGCTGTGCTCAAGGCCACATTCAAACATTTCTCATTACAAGGGGTGTGTGTGTGTGTGTGTGTGTGTGTGTGTGTGTGTGTGTGTGTGTGTGTGTACAACCTTGGCTGCTGTTGGCTGAGTCTGACAGAAGCCATTTGTTAGTTTTATGGTTTCATCGGGCTGAGCTCTAATCATTTGTACTTGTCTTCGCTTCACTCAAATTTACTTCAAATTATTTTCTGCTTGGAGTATTTGATTTGGAAGCTGTCTGGTGGTGTGTACAGGCAGCAACACAGCGTTAAACCCTGCTGATGACTGTATATACACGTATGGAATGATACTGCACTGACCATAACATGTATTGCTGCGTGTCTCGCATTATGCATGAGGCAGATGCAGAGGTAGCACATATAGGAAAATATAGCGTGAGGCATCAACACGCATCTGATGCAGGATAACTGAGATAAATTCCTACAGAATGCCATGCTGTTGTTTCACTTAGGGATCGATTTTGAAACTTTTGCAATGTAACATGAAAAAAAAAAAAACACAAATTCTAGTCCTTTGCTATAGCACCACTGTGCACACTGAGTGAAAACAGGCCAGTTTAGGTCTCTTTAAGGTCTCCTCATGAAGAGCCTGTTCTGTTATGATTCACCATCCATATCAGGACTGAGCTGGCAAACAAAGGTGCTGGCCAAATACTTGTATGCTAGCCTCATAATTTGCGGGTGTGTCTAACCAGGTATGTTCAGGTGTGAGGTAACCATGCTAAGGACAAATTAGAGGACAAATCAGATATGCCCGAAGCTTTCAGGGCAGTTTAGCTGAGTTTGGCTTACTGGATTACTGTAGGTGTGAACCTCAACTTTTGCAACTGTGACAATGTTCTACCTATTATAATCCAAAATCATTTTAGAGAAAAATAACAAAAATAAATACATAAATGAATAAAAATGTTTACTTTAATATTTCTGTTCTTAATTAGAATTTTCTCATTCATAAAATAAACATCAAATAGAAAAAAAAAAAACAGGAGAGTGCTGCACAAAAAAACAATCAAGTGTTCTTCAGGATGTAGAAAATGATATGATGTCACTGCAAATCCATCCGGTGGCAACCTGAAAGTATTCTGAGTCACTCTGAGACATTTTCTCAAAATGATCTTCTTCTCTCCCCTTCTGACCAAACCTGCCTTCTGCCATCTCTGCTCCCTTGCCCCTGCTTCATTCATTTATTCATGTATTCATTATTCCATAATCTCAATCATATTCCAAGTTCCAGCCAGCTGCATACTTTCACTGGTTGAAACTGAGTTAGCCCTTCACTTATGTCACTTCCTCTCTGTCTCTCCATCATAAATTCTCTATTCATCAGGGACCACTGATTAAGGAGGAAAGCACTGTGGCAAGGATAAATGAAAGGGAAATTGTGCTTCTCCATCTACAAATTATAATATCCACCTCTCTAGGGCACTGAAACATTAAAATAAAACAAGATCAGAATGTGAATGTTGAGGAGGCTATTTTTGGAATAAGGCCTGTTGCTTCTGAATGCAAAATTTCTCAAAACTGTTGCCAGCAGGGATGCTCTGGATGCAGGATCACAGGGAATGAAGATGTTCATGCAATATTTAAGACATTTTTAGACCTGTAGTCTGTTTGTTCTGGTCTGAGTCAGGGATTAAATTGTTACAATGTTGGATTTTCTGCTTGGTTTGGTTCAGTTTCGCACAGGAAAATAAAAGCCCAACTGAATTACAATATAGCAGCAAAAGTCATGTGAGATCAGTCATTCTATTCATTGGTCAGAAATGTCTGGGTGGAGGGAGCAATGAAATCAAAACTGGAAAAGTTTACTACACTGGAAAAATAAGGAATTGGGATACTTTCCTATGTTGCTTCACATTATATGTGCTGCCTTCAGACGGCTGAACAGGAACATGGAGTGCATAATGAGCATATGCAGCACAACCACATGCTCACCTTCAATGTGTTCATCTGTTTCACGGCAGCTGTTTCAATTGCTATATAAAAATCAAAGATGTCGTTTAACTGCGATAAAGTTTGTTTTATGTTAGACGCTCATTAGATATCCCCTATGTAAAACTATTACATATTTGACGAGCGTGTAATGTAAAACAAACTTTACCATGGTTGTAGTTAAGAGTTAACTAAACACAACCATCTCCCCTTGTAGATGTTTGGGATGAGTATAAATCATGTTCAAACTGCTCCAAGCTCAACTGGAATCAGACCAAGACCATCTTCTCCAGGTAGTCTCGGTCTGATTGTTTGCTGTGCTCATAAATGTCCAAATGAACCAAACTTAAGAGACAAACACTCCAGGGTCTGAAACAAACGCTCTCAAACCAAATTAGGTATGAAAATGCCTTTACAAGAACAGGAGATTGCGCTTTACAAATAACCTTACAACTTATTTTTGAATATATATTTACAATTACAGTTATTTCTTATGGAAACAGCGGTAAGGACAGCATCGTATGTATCATGTTTTACAACAATGCTGATGCAACGTGTGGTGTGTTCACCCTCCAGTACTTTCTTCCACCTCAAGTGCATTTTTCACTTCTGAGAGTACTTCATAATTCAGTTTCAGCTGGAGAATTGTTAAAAAAAAAAAAAAAAAAAAAAAAAGTGATAGACTGAAAATACCAAACTGACATTTTAAAATGACCTCAGCATGCTTCCTCATATAAGAGCCCCTCCTGAGCAGCCATGAGCAAGGACCCAAATTCCCCGCCTCCCAATCCTGCTTTGTCCAGTTTGAGAGTAGCCACTCATCAGTCTTAACCCCAGAGATTGTTCATCCTCAGTGGAAACTTTCCTCTGCTGGGAAAGCAAGTCCAACTCATCTGTCTGTCATTTTGCTGTCACACTCTCTGTTCCTCTATTATTACTTTATCAATCTCCTCCCACACACCTTTCCTTTCCTTTTCTCACCACACATGCTGTGTACAAATCCCTTTACAGTATATCACACCATATGAATATCAATGTAACTAATTATGCCATAAATATTCAAATTCTCCATGGTTAAAACACTAAGCCTAGAGCCAACATACAGTACATTAAGAGCTAGCAGGAATCACAGGAGAATAAGCTGAGAGAACATTCTGAAAATGAGCTTCATTACAATTTCTTGCTGATAGGAATATTGGAACAGTAAAATAATCGATCACAATACTGAAGTCTCATGTTGTATGCTGCCTTCACTGTCAAATTAGTAAAACCAGTTTTTACATTTTAAGGTTTTAGGATAAAGTCTCTGGAAGACTATGTAAAAGTATAAAGGATGAGCAGCAAAAAAGCTGGAACACTGGGAAATTTTCTATGTGATAACAACAATCTTTTAAGTCCACTGAGTGTCACACCTTGCAAGACGGGTATCTGCGTCAGACAGTATGATGTCAAGTTGGATCCATGTCAGATTGTGTGAAGAATGCTTGGTGAATGACAATGACAAGCACAAGACAGCTCTGCAACATTTTGTAGATGTGAGTCAGTTAAACTCTGAGATTTTGGTCCTAAATTTCAGACACTTTTAGAATTTCGTCGCAGGCTGCCTGTACACTAAATTGGCTGTCTGTGAATGTGCCTCATATTGTGATCTAAGACCACCATTTTAGATTGATAACCAATGATTTCATCAGGATTATCTCCCACCCAAAATTGTACATCTGTACAAGCTCTCTCTCTCTCTCTCTCTCGTTGTTTACAGTACATGCTGGGGTGTGGTGGTAACATTTTTTTTTTAATAAAACTAGGTACATTGATAGCACAAATAATCCCATGTGAGTTAGCCGTATGGCATTTGTCCACTGTTACACAATCAGTAACATTTATACTGTATCGACATTAGCTTTGCATATTATAATATACCTTTAGGTGGTTGAAAATCGTTGCCAACCACATCACTGCATCACTTGTTATACTAAGAAGGAAACACTGGACCAATTTCTTACATTGCTAGGAAAACATGTTAAATATGAAAATTCATTCTCAAAGAGAATAATAATTCTGGACTAAGTTTTTATCATGGGGAGTGAGGACAGCTGAGACATCCCCGTCTAGCTCAGTCCTCTTTCATTCCCTCACCCTGATCCCGATCTTCTGTCTTGTGCTGGATCTATACTACATGCTCAGTGAATTTGAGTCTCGCCTGCTGGGTTTTCCATCTAAAATTTCACTTTCATATCAGCTCATTTTGGCCTAAATATGCTCTGGGACCCTCACTTCATCAATTTACCAATATACAGGATCTGGTCCATCCCCAGTGTTATTAAACTGGGATGAGAGTCTGATTAGGAAAGTGCAGTAGATATATACAAGTGTGTGAGTATGTGAGGTCATCAAATAACCTTTGATCAGAGATTTACAATTGAATTTAGCTCATGAAGGCTCAACAGGAAATACCCCAGCCTCTTTTCCTACTAACACCACTAAATTGCTGTAAGTACACCAACACCTCCCACAAAACTGAGACTTACACTTTGTTCACTTCTCACCCAACAACACACATCAATTCCAATTCAGAGAGGAAGCTTTGTAATTAGAGAGTGGCATTTTTGGCTTGTCTAAGCCCAGGCCTCATCCTGAAGGTGAGTAAATGTTATCATTGAAGTGGGACTGGATGAGTCAGGGATCGAGATCTATTAGTGGAAGCTAATCAGTCTCAGACTGAGCTCTGGAGCCAGTTCACTGCTTTCTGCTGCGTCACAAAGCAGGGACCGTCATGATAGTTGTAATGTACTACTTGCTACTGTAAATATAAAGTATAGATGTGTGAAGTTCAAGTTTCTTTTGTTAAATGTTTGACATAAAAACGTCATAACTTTTGACCATTTTTGCAGTTGTCACTTATGCTGTCACTTATTAAGAAGGCTGAGGCTGTGTTCTATTCTGTGTCTAATCAAAGGTGTACTTCAACAGTCGTAAAGTTTGTTTTACATTTGATACGTTTATGGATGTCCAATGTAAGACAAACTTTACTGCAGCCAGCCACCCAGACTGGCTGATCTTGGTCTGATTGTTTTGGTGCGGAGCTGAGTTTGATTGCTGTGTTCACATATGCCCAAATGAACAAAACCTAAGGGCCAAAACAAATTCTCAAAGGGAACTAAGTATGAATTCGCATTTAGATTCCTCCATCATCTCAAGTCTGCCTCCATAACACTTAAGTTGTACTTATCTGAGATTGCAGCAATTAAAGACATATGAACTGAAAGTGATTGTATTCGCAATCATATTAATTTTCCAAACCTGGTACTTTTCATCTATATTGTCTCAAAAATGCTTTGCCTGTGAATGAAGCCGCAGGATTATTTGCACACTGGCTAATTCCTAAGTGGGAACATGTTATATAAATATTCAGCACTGGTCATAAGTCAACTGGTATGGGGAAAAACTGGAATGGGCCAAGCAATTAACAAGACTGATTTGCTCTGAGGAAAAGTGAAGCACGTGGGAAATCCACTCAGCTGAGAAGGCAGATTCAAAGAGACAGAGAGAGAGGGAGAGATAGAGACAGAGTCAGAGAGAGGGTGTTTATGTCTGTATATATTTCAAAAACTCTAAGCTTACACTTGCCTTGTTGATAAAGAAATCCCACCACCGTATGTGCCAAATGTTCATGCAAATAACAGAAAATCTGAGAGTAGCCACAAGCCTCTCACATCCAAAAACTAATTCTCAGCCTGTCTGGGAATATTCTTTTACCTGGGACTTAACAGACTCATTAATCTTTCAACTCACATCCAGTGGAAGAGACGGAACTTCAGCTATGGCTCCAGAAAATACTTGTTTCTGATTGGCCTAGAGGTGTATGTTAAAACCATATATGAGGACATGTCAAACTACAAATAAACTTTATAAAGTGGACAGTGAGTCAGCCAAGTTTCTATTGTTGCTGTTTTAAATGGGCATTCTAAAAAAGTGATAATACAAGGTTTGCTGTAATGCACCATTTTCTGTAACTGCTTATCTTGTTTAGAGTCGGGGGGGNGGGTCCTGAAGCATACTACTCCATCAATGATTGGCTGAAAGGAAGGGAACAACTTTAGACATGTTCAACAGTCTATCACATGCTAAAACAGAGCAAGATAGATGCATTGACACCTAGAGGCAACTTAGAGATTCCTGTTTATGTAGCCTGAATGTCTGGTGGATTCGAATCCAGACCCTTCTTGCTGCAAGCTGACAGTACAAATCGCATGGCCTCCTGCACATTTTTAATTTGTGCAACTCTTAATTAAATCTGGCCCATACCATAGGCTTTTGTTAAGCAGGAACATGAGGACAAACAGCAGCAACATTTGATCAACTTGCCAGACTAAATGCTTAACCGCAATTGCTTTGCCAACTCACAACCACACAGAATGACTCAGTTCGGTGCCTTTAAGCTCCTTCCAGCATCACTAATAGAACCAGACTCAGTCTGCATTCTGTCTCCATTTGCGCTTGTTATCCCTGATCTCTGCCTTACTGCTCATGTCCCCCATCTCCTCTTAGCTCTTAGCCGCTGGCATGTGAGACTGACAGCTCAGTGAGCTTGGAGCCAGAGCCGATACTACCATCTAGTGTAGGTCAGCACCCTGTGGGAAGAGGTCAGGCCCTAGGGGCTTACAAGGTCATGTTCTTACATTGTTGGGGGTGAATCTCTCAAGCATGTCATATATCTTCCTATCTTTCTCTCCCTCCAAATTTTCTCTGCCTCTTTTCTTATATGCCTGATAAAACAACATGGACAGAGGAGTGATGCACTACTCTTACTAACTACATCTACAATAACAGCTGCAACCATAGTGTGCAATGCAGCTTTAATGTAATGAATGTTTAATGTTGGATACTGTGCACCTTGCAGCAGTTGTTGAAGAATGCATGGTGTGTCATGTGTTGTGAATCTAAGCTGTGAGTCTGCATTGTTGTGTTTCTCAAGAAACGTGAATTGTAATTATAAAAGAGATAGTCATCATCTGTGATGGGGTTGGGGATTGGAGAAGATGCAAAGTATTTTAAACAATAAAACAATATGTATTGTGTTGGCATTTTGTTCCATATAAAAGTAACAATGCTGCATGAATGGTTTCTTAGCAACTGGATGGGTATGCAGCAGGGTTTACGATTTGTCTGCATCATCATCAGCCAAACAAATTCCAATGATTGACAAGATCAGCTTCAGTCACGGCTATAACAACTTTTTTTTAGTGTGCAGACAAATCAAATTCACTAATACATTCATTTGCTAATACATTATCAGATCCTTAAAAATTTGTTATGTAACCTTCAGATTTTACAGCTTTAAAACATCAAATAAATAAAATGAAAAGGTTAATTATTTTATGATTTCTTAAAGACTCTATCAAATGCCAGACTTTGTTTCTGATCTTGAAGCAATTTGTCAGGCAGGTCTGATTCAAAGAAATCAAAAGGAAACTCAGCAAAGTCACAGAGTAAACCTCAATCCAGAGCTGCTATTTCTCTCCAGAACTTCATTCCGTTGTATTCCACCAAAAAGAGAACCCTACTGTCTAGAGATTAAAAAAAAAAAAAAAAAANTAAAAAAAAAAAAAAAAAACTGATATCACAGCAACATCAAAGTGAATTTTCAATTCCTAGATTCTGAGTTTCTACTTTTTCCAGGAGAAAAACTATATCGACTTCAAAAAGCTTGAAACTGATTGGTAGTCAGAGGTGCAGCTCTTACAGGACTTGATATACAAACTTGACACTGAAAAACCACCTCAGATCTAGTGAAGAACAGAAAAGCCTCAGACACACTTACTGCCACATTCCCTTGCATGGATTCTGTGACAAATACAAATTCATTGCACAAAAAAGAATATGAATCAATTTGCAGCATGTCCCCTGAGCATGTATCTGCGTGTACCTTTATGAACGTGGGAAAGTGAGAGAGGGAGGGTGTAAACACATCCTGTAAAAAGGCGTTGTAATCTTTTTGGCAGGTCCCACGTACTGTAGAATCTGGGCTACAACTAGTAGCACTGACGTCCACGTGAAGGTCAATCCGGGTTAACTGGCTGCCTGCGCATACTTTCATTCCCCGTGCCAAAACACTGCTTAGTTTGGCTTTTCCTCCACTCCTCATCTCCTCTTTCTGCACTCCTCTCCCTCTCCACTATCTTCTCTTCTTTTGGTTCTCTTGGGGCTATGCAAAGAAGCAGGATAATCTTGGTGCAAGCAGCCTGCAAGAGTCTTCTGCAGAAAATGACACTCGCTGGCTGGATCACTAGCAGCGGCAATCTAAAATCTGCTGGTGCGTAATGTGTCAGTTGAGCAGAAATGAATGAAGCGTACCTGACTGAGGTCCTGTGCAGGCTGGTTCCCCTCTGGCCGAGACTCTACATGGCACTAGTGTGTATCAACATGTGTGTAGGTGTGTGAGTGTGAGTGTGTATGTGTGTTTGAGCAAGAAAGAGAGAGAGCTGAGTGCTGCTGAGGAGAAAGGAAGAGTGCACAGTGCAGTGCAGAAGATTGGAGGCAGGGTACTCAGTGTGTGTCTACATCTCTCTCTCTCTCTCTCTCTCTCTCTCTCTCTCTCTCNTAATCCTTTCCACATTCTAGGGGATGAGCTGCAAATGAACCAGATCTCTCTCTCTCTCTCTCTCTCCCTCTCTACTTGCTCTGTATCTCAGCTTTGCACATGAGCCCCGAGCAGAATCACCCTCCCCGTGCCACCACCTTGCAGTAGATAAGACAGAATGCAGAGAGCAGTGTTGCCTTTAATGACTGCTACAGTACAACTCTATCATGGCTTTTTGCTCTTTTTCTCCTATAAGGGCTTTACAACACTGGCACATACTGTATGTCTGTGCTTGTATGTGTCGCAGTGATGGTGGTGGTGACGATTAGCCATTCACTCCAGAGAGACACATGTTTATTATTTATACAAGCAGTGGGGATGTGATAAATTCTTTGGTGGCATTTCGGTACTGACAGAGGGGTTTTGAGGCTGGAAGTAGCAGTATTTGAAATTTTCCGGAAATGCATCGCTTTATATTATATGAGGCAAAATGCTGCTGGTAATAATTAGGCTTTAAGGTGCAGCAAAAAAGGACAGAACCACCTTTAGTTCAAATTGTGTAATAAATCACAGAATAGTATTTCTGCTAATAATGCTGTTATCTTATCCTTGTAAGCTTACGATGCATTCAAGTGCTGTTGTTCAGTTATCAAATGTGAATGTCCTCGGGGACACTCACAACCGGAATATTATTAGTTGCTGCTATTGAACAAAATGGTTCAATGCCATTCCAAATAGTTAGTCTCATCAGTGTGAATATAATTAGCTGTGCACAAAATAAATGTCGCGTGTAATTTTCTTTTGGAACTAAGGCTTTTTTTTTTTTTTTTTTNTTTTTTTTTTTTTTTTTTTTACATTTTAAAGGAGACATTATACAGATTTCCATGCTCTTGCTCTCGGGTTTGTTGTGAAAGCGTTGCAAACTCTGCCTGCTGCAGCACCACTGCGCACAATTAGTGTAAACAGGTCATTTTAGGTGCTGTGTCTTTAAGGCTTCATCCCAAAAAGCCAGCTCAGTTCTGATTGGCCAGCTGTGTCAGGTGTGAGCTGGTAATTCCCAGGGGCTGTGAAACATGGATGCTGTACTTCGTGGGTGTGTCTAACCAGGTGTGTGGGTTTGTAAATTCAGCTGTTACACGTTGATGTATGTTATTAAACAATGGAGATTTTTAGGGCAGTTGAGATCTATGTACTGGGTGCATTTCTGTGGGCTTTTAACACTTTCAACACATACTCCCGTTACACTGAAAAAACAGCAATAAGCATATATGTACCCTTTAAAGGAGCATACCAGTGATTTTGCATGTTCCAGCGCAATACCGCATGCACGTTACGTTACTGCCAGCCATTTTCCGAAACACAAAGCCGCATTTTAGCTTCCGTGCTATTTTGCCAAATCCCTAATCTTTTCAAATCAAATGTTTAGGTGATAAAACCAACTTAAAATTCAATGTTTTGCCTGCTAACACTTGCACATGATTGTAGAAGCCACGGTCATTTTAATTTCTCGGTAAAAGCCGTCTTCTCTTGTATGTATGGACTATATTCTCTGTTGGAGAATATAGTCCCATATTCTCTGGTGGAGATATACATTTTCTTCTGTAGTTCTGTGTTGGACCGGTTGGTTGGACTTTGACAAAAAATTTAATAGACGTCTTGTTCACTGTAATGAATTATTTAATCTCAACCATTTTTCAAGTCTTTATAAGATGATTTTTTTTTTAAATAGCATACTGGAATGAACGGAAACCAGCCGCAGTCTGGAAGCTAAATCACCGGTATGGACCTTTCAGTGTGTGACTTTTAACTCAAGACTTTCTCAAATAAAATTTAAAAAAAGAAAAAGTATTGCTGGCACCAAATTCCAAGTACCCCTATTGATACTGCTATCGGAAATGATGTAATGATACCTCGTTCCTCTGATGAGATGAAATACTCAGGTGTCTGTACTTCTTATGCTCCGGATATATGCAGCCTATTCACGTCATTCATGCTCTCTGCCATTCAGCGCTGCAAAGAGCAATCAGCAGCACAAAGACCAAATTACGTATGATGTTAAGAAACACATTCTTCCTCCGGTAGTGTGTTATGTATTCAGATTGCGACAGATTTATGCATCTCCATGTGTGTATCTCAATGTGTGTCTTAATACTACGAGCCTGTGCATGTTGAGAACAATTTCCTCCCCCTCCATGCCCACTCAAAGCTCTGATGCCTTATTTGGACCGAGTGTATCTCCCCCACCCACACACTAGACCTACAGTGTGTATCCACAGTGCTTTAACATGTCAAACCTCTCGCCTCCCCGTAATGGCTGAGGGGAAACGCGAGCCCACTGGATTATGAGCGTGTCAAATTGGCAGAATGTATTAGCATCACAGCAATCACCACCACATTTACCCCCACTAGTCAATTATCAAGATAGATAGCTGAAACAATAATAGCCTGCAATGGTGCTCAGACCCATTTTCTGCTTAGTGGACAGCAAGGAATGAGAGAGGGAGAGATGGAAAGGGAAGAGAGGGGAAGGAAAAGAAGAATTAGTGATGTTGTAATAGGAAGAAAATGTTACTTTCAGCACAGCTGAAGTCAGTTTGGGTAGAAGTAGATAGAAGGAAGGAAGGAAGAGGCATTTAAAAAAGGCCTAAATTACTGCAGACTGCCTTTAGATTCAGGCTGGGGGCCCGGGTGACAGAAATATGGAAGGAGGCACACTTGTCATGCCAATGAAATCATCCTCCACGGATGCTGAGGAAAGCAAGCTCCACAGAGAGATGAGATCCTACAGTCTATAAATGTGTGTGTTTCTGTGTGTGTTTTGGAGAAGACGAGCTGCAAGTGTGTGTATCTGTGCAAGACATGAAGAAAGACAAGTGAAAGAGACAGAAAAGCAAGATCAAGTAAGTGTTTGGTGATTATATCGTGCTTACTTCGCCTTCCCACTCTGCTCACACACTCACTGTACACAGAATTAACTTCCTCTTAAACCCGATTTATTCTCTTAATTCCACAATCAATTTGAGCTGATAAATCCTGTGCCTTCCTGTCAATATTCGAAATAATCTGAATTGTGTGGTCAATATTTTTACAGCTTTGCAAGCACCTTTGCTGTTGCCTTTATCCAAAGAAACCTGATGACTTCAAACAGAATACAAGATTCAATGCATAGATTAGCTTTATTACAAGTATTGCATCACATCATGCCCTGACAAAAATATATCACTCCTTCTTTCCATCTTCCTCTCTTCCCCTCCCCATCTCTGCTCATTTCAAATATCCCATTATTCCCCCAGACAGAAGCTTTTCATTTGACTGTCTGATAAGTGTTTCAGAAGGACCATTCTGTGTAATAAGCAAATGAGAAGCTTGTTAAATGCTGCTCGCTGTAGTTTAGTCATCAACACGGTTCAGCCGAATTATTTATGTTGGTTTTTAAAGAGCACATATCATAGCTGTCAGTTAAAGAGGTGACAGAGACCAGGGAGAGATCACTGGTGTCACACATTATGCAAAGACACACGACCAGCTCACCATTCATGAAAACACAAACACGTGTAGGTACTTCTGCAGACATTCACAAACTGACATGCATGAAGGCAGAAGCTGTATGTAGACGTTCATAACCACATGATAAAATATTGTTTTCAGTGTTTCTCACTGGCTAAATAGTATTAAAGTTTCATCCTTGAGGTCTTTAAATTCAAGTCATCTTGGTTGCAAAGTTTTCTGTAAGTCTTATGTAGATGGTGATTGTTCCTGAAGGCTTTTTACCATCGAGTGTGAGCATTCTGGACAGGTATAAACACGGTATGATAGTTCCTTTGAAGCATATCGAGGCTTTGAGTCGTAAGAAAATTCAGAATCCGTAACAAGTCTGAAATCAGCTTATACTGATTTTAGTTACAAACTGGAGTTCTCATCCTTGTTATACAATCCTGTAATTGAAGTTAAAAAGTCTACGTACTGTACCTTTATGGCTGGGCTGTTCTGACTAACTAGCATGTTCACAGCATGCTGTTTGACATGCAAATATGTGCCAAATCCCACCAAATAAGGCATGAAACAATACTAACAAACTTGCAGTCATGATGAATTTGCCAAACCAGGACAATATAAACAAACAACCAACCATAGATGCACACAAACACACACATATACACACACATTCACACATCAGTACTTTCTGCATCCCACAGTCTCTCTCCTGTCAGCGTAACCTTTCCACCTGCCACAGCATGTGCTCTGGAAGGTGATTCCTCTCTGCGTTTGTGCCCTGAGGTGTGCCAGTGTTCCAATATCCGATAGGCAGCTCGCTACCCGATGACACTAAAATAGCAATCTGCAAGGAAAAAACATCACAGCTGGTTAAAATAAAATTCTTGAGATGAATATCTGACGCACACACTCAAAGGCACACATTCTGCAACATTTTCAACCCCATGGCAATTCTAAATGTCTCACCTACAGTGTCTGAAAAGCTACATGACGGTGTTTGTGGGGTACAACAAAGGCAGAAGAAACAGTTTGTGCATTATTGTGGAAACAATAAAGACCATCCAGAGACCAAACAAGCTGAGGGAACCCAAGGGAAGGTGGAAAGCACAGTGCATAGCAGGAAATGTGTTCAAACCTCTTCTGTCCGTGTTTCACGCTGTTCTCAAATCCACCCACTGCTGAGAACATGGAAAAGTAAAGCTGCAGCCTGAGAAGCTGATTGACTGTTGCGCCCACCAACCTGGGAATCGAACTTCAATAAACATACAACCTGGGAACGTCAGGGGAGAAACTTAAGAGCAGAATTTTTTAGATGATCTCTGAGAACAGAAACTCCTTTAATACCTGCAATATGGCCATGAAAACTGTAATTGGTTGCTCAAAATGGAAGATATTTGCACCAAGTTGTTATCTTATCACTATCTTTGCTCTGTCACCTTAATTCACCTTAAAAACAGAGGGTCGCACTCCGCTGCAGGATCGGAATAATAATATCCAGCGATAAGGGCTGTGTGCTGACATCCCTTTGCTGATCACTTGTGATATATATTTTATATAAAAAAAAAAAAAAAAAAAAAAAATTCCCCTGGTTTAGAGGAGAATAAAAGAGAATACTGTCAAAGCACCCATATAGACTTTATCAATATCAGCTGTTTATCTCCAGAAAATGGAGATTTAGAAAGAAAACTGGAATAGCTGACACAGCAGAAGCTGATTTACAGCTGTCATCGCTTCTGTCCTGTCTTTTTTTTTTCCCAGTTGGTTGCAGCTTTTTGAAGCTAGAATACATAAGACACAGACAAACACACAAACACTCAACCATAAAGGCTGTTTCCTGGTTCTATCTGGTTTTCCTAATTTTCATTATCAGATTATTTTAGGAAAAATGTGTATTTCATCTCTATTCTACCCAGCTTATGCAACATGAAGACACCTGATTATTTTCTCCCTTTTCTCTTTTGCAGACTCTTTTGCAAAACTCTATATTACAATCACCAGCATCCGTCCTCCAATCGTTCTCCTTCAGAATTGATCCTCTATTGCTTTTCTGGCCCACTCTTCTCAGATGTGTCAGTGTTGTTGTTGCATTCCATGAGAATCCACCAGAAGAAACGGATAAGGTCAAACTGAAACTGCAGAAACATGACTTGCTAAACCACATGCATCTTATTGCATGTTATTTCTTCAGGAGAGCTTAAGAGTCATGCACCCATGGAGCCAAAGCAGGTCAAATCAGTAAAACTCAAAGAGCACAGAAAAGTGAGCTAACTCCATCCTGCCAAGAAAAGCTAAAATTTTTTTTTTTTTTTTTTTTTTTTTTTTTATGCCTTTTGGTGGATAGTTTTTACCAAGAATTTGCAACACCAGACGTGCTCTTTTAGTACGAGTGAAGCAAGCTGCCGGTGTGAATGACCCTCCTGACCATGATATCCTGCTTTCTGGTTAAACATCTTGCGTCATCATAAACTGGAAAAATGGAAACTGCAGAATACTTCAGATGTCTCTTAGTCAAGATGATTCTAATCGGTACCGAGTTGGGAAAGCCAAAAAACCACAGTTTTGTAAATGTTTTGTTTCTTTTAAAGAGAAAAGCATCAGGTCTTTAATTATACTCTTTTTGCTGGCTAGAAATCTGCTCTTGCCCTGTTTGTGCTCCCTTTATCCTGCACTACAAAGTGCCTCTAGAATTACAAAAAACTGTTTAGCTCAACATTAAATAGAAATAATTTTATGCCAAATGAATCACGATTCCATTTTGCCATATTTTGAGCATGTAGAAGAGATGAATTCTGAGAGGAGAAAGTTGCACTCAAATGAAGGAAATGTTCTTGAACATTAAACCGAATCTCTAAACGTGCTGCTCTACACTCTAACCACTCAAACCAGCACCAAGTGGAAAAAAGAATCGACACATTCAAAAAACTGAAAGGAAGAAAAAAACATATTAAGAAAACACACAAGACACAGAAACACAGCAATTACCTTCACAGTAAGATTTGCTTGCAAGCAATGTGGCCATATTTAGGAAAAAAAAAAGCTTCACCTTATCTTTTTTCTGTTGTTCACCGCTGTGATATTGTGTATAGCTGATAACTATAACTGACATAATAACATTTCCAGACACATGTCCGGTTTAGGTGAAACCATTTAAAATGTCTTCAAAACTTTAGAACAAAAAATCCCTTCCTTGAGTCATTTGAGTTAATGGGGGAAAAAACTATTTTTCTAGACTTTTGTTATAATTTATTCAGTTTAGTTTTCATTACCTGGGGAGAAAATTCTGAAGTTAGCTACGCTGAGAGTCGGCTTCAGCAGGGGTAGAAATTGTATAATTATGCTCTCAATAAAGAAGATTAATGAAAAACTTGAGCTGAAACAGTTTGTTGTCTGAGAATTAATCAATGACAATTTTAAATAATTGATTAATAATTTAGTCATTCGTCAAGTCAACAGTGGAGTGGTAAACATATCAACTTTACAGCTTCTGGGGTGTTCAGTCAAAATAATTTTTCTATATAATTTATAATGAAAATAATAGCTAAGGATGAATGCAGGGGAAATGATGCAACCTACAATGATCAGGCTTCACGTCTTCTGAGACATGCTTCAGTGTCAAAAGTTGCATTTGGGGATCTGCTGTCTCAGCGGCGTCAGCGCTAAAGATGCCTTGAAACTTCAATATCTGCAAAATAACGTTTTGACTTATGACTGAGTCTCTATGTCAGAGTGCAAAGCGACTCCTGGGATAACAAACATCCCTGAGTCAATATTGCTGTCAGCTCACCGCCTCACCCCTACCTGGTGGCTTTGTGAGAACCACATCAGTCACTTCTCTGATGTNCCCCCCCCCCCCTTCTCCTCGTCCTCTTTTCATTTTCCTTCCAGGTGTCAACAAGTTTGATCAGGCTGACATGGGAAAACTGCTGTTTGTTTTCAGCTACTTTGCTTTTTTCCTTTTACTCCCCAGTCACTTGTGATTCCAACATGCTTGATCTGCTACCCATCACCACCCACCCCACCCCTCTCACACCTCCTGGGGAGTCGGGAGAGGGGGATTGGGAGCTCTGGCTTGTCATTGAGGTGACATGATGTGTAATCGTGCAAAGAAACAAGTTAAAGACGTTACACAGCAACTTAACACCAAATCCACCAGCAAGGAGGTGATGTGATCATTAGCATTTCTTTGTGTATTTGTTAGCAGATTAGCTCAAAAAGTTATGAACATATTTGGATGAAATTTGGGGGACAGATACAATAGATAATGTTGAGAAGAAGAAGAGATTAAATACTGGAGGTGATCTGGATCATATTCTGGATCCAGAAGAAATTTTGAGCCTATATAAAATCAATGCTAATGAGCAAATTTCAATGAAATTTACCATGTTGGCTCTTTTTTTTTTCAATAACAAAAACAAGATCCACTAATTTTGGTGTTGAGCCAGCCCATATTCTGGGTCCCTTTTACAGTAAGGGGTGCAGGCGGGAAAATGGAGGGGGACTGAAGAGGTTTTTTTTGGGGGGGATTTTTGTTGGCCTTGGCAGAGGTATATGCTCTCAGAGTGCCTTACTGTTTGAGTTATTAAGTTATGTAAAGTCACTTAATAACGCTATCAGTTGATTCTGGTGCCAATCTGGAGTTTCTTTGTAAAGGCCGTGCTTTCTCTTTTTCCACCGAGAATCATAATGTAGCTGCTCTCCAGATCTCAAAACAGCAAGTCAATCCGTGGCTCCATGCCCCTAGGGTAGACGGCTGCGTCAGTGTCTTTGATTTGGGCCGCGCCTCTCTATCGATGCAAATAAAAACAGACATCAACGTTCTCACGGTGTGGAGAGCAAATATGGTTACTATAGCTTGAGTCATTATCATTGCTTTCCATCATGATGAAAACTGGGCAACTATTGATAGAGGGGTGCAGGAGAAATGATCTGTCAGTGTGTGCAGCAGGGGGTGGTAGTGTTAGGGGTTGTGAGGAGCGGAGGGGGTGTGTGAGTGTGTGTGTGGCGTTTGAATGCATGTTTTCTTTTTTAGATATATGAAGAAGGAATCTTCCAGCAAAAATAGGTAGGTTAAGCTCTCTCTACAAGACAACTCAAAAGGCTCTGTTCAGATTTGAGTTTGTGTGCACGTTGAGGATGGGAGGAGAGAGGTTTATGTTTATGGGCATCATACAAATCAATAACGGATAAAACATCGTGAGGAGCTCCATTTTGCACTCCACCTGCCTGCACTCAGCCTTTAATGTCTGCAACAGGATGCAAAGAAGGGCAAACCCATCAAATGTCAAGGCTATAATGGACATCCCATTTTCCAGCTGTTTACCATGCAAATTAGTTTTCTGGAGGTGTTTTTTTTTTTCCTATCTCTGCTGCACTATAACTTTAAAACTGCATACTGCAAAAAGTCTTCAAAAGATGCTGGATGAAGTCAGTGCATCCACCCACTTATTCCCACTGCACATGTAGCAGAGCAATGAGGTTTGGTTGATCTCCACTGCCGTAGTTTATTTATTTATTATTC
>VXCM01000604.1:109050-134111 GCA_014773175.1 Lucifuga dentata | reverse complement strand
CTTTATTGCAAAATTTAAAGGACTGTGACTTCATAAGGCTGTGTAACTATTAGCAGGAGAAATATCGATTTTTAAGGTGGGTGTATTGCTTGAATATTTGACTGTGAAAGATTAAGAGATTTTGCAAAATATCAGGAAAGCTTCAGCTCATGGTTTTATCCTTTGGGAAATGATTGTCAGTAACCTAACTTGCATAAAAATTTAATATATTAGGCTCAAACATGTAAAATGGCCGGTGTGGTCCTTTAACTGTTGCACTGTTTTATTGTAGTTATTTATTTTGTTCTTTTACATATTTCTTGTTTTTGTCTCCTTGGCTTTTATCTTTTGTTTTTTAATGTCTGCTCTGTGCAGCACCTTTTAACTTTGTTTGAGAAAGACGCTATATAAATAAAGTTATTATTATTAAAGACCCAATAATCAATCTCTTTATTTGGTTTAACTTCAGATATCAATGCGTTTAATTTCCTGCAATCAATTTTGACAGCGGGCTCCAATCTTGTTGTAAAAATTTGGTAAAATCTGTATTAACATTTGGATCACAGATTGTGCCTTTAATTAATGCTGTCTTATTTCACCAACCCCACCCCTACCCTCCACCCCTCCCAGCTACAGCTAGCATTAACATATGACTGCATGTTATTTTAAGGTGTAAACGCTCGTAGCATGCATTGTGTTTGGAATGCTATCTGATCTACCACGCCGCATACCTGCGCATTGTGACTCACCCACAAGTGGAAAGTGTCACACCGCCTCTTCTTCTCTACTCCGCTCACTCTCTGTCATAAAGTGATTAAGAGTAGGAGTTGCCTTTTGCTGTATACCTGCAGCTGAAACACGGACAGTCACACCTTATGCAAAAAAAAAAAAANCAAAAAAAAAAAAAGCATAAGACATATAAATTAATATAGCCTGTCCACTCACCACTCACCTGAAGCCTTCACTCTCACTCAGACTCACCTGTCCCAGGTGAGTCTGAGTGAGAGTGAAGAGGAGAAACTGAATACGACCTGTTGTTCTCCGGACATATGATCGAGCCGGGATTACCGACAGTGTCACAACATTCCCGTCATAGCAAGAGAAGAAAGATGAGACAGGACAACGGCAGGAACGGGAAGTCAGAGTGNAGGGGGGGTTCCTGGCACATAAAGATGACAAACTCTTCCTCTTCCAACAGCAGCTCTCTTTCTCATTGTCCTTTTTGTAAGAAGGGGATAATGGTTGAAGGTTTTTGTTTTGGGTTTCAGGGCCGGGCATCAGTACATTCCTTCATTCCATCATTCCAACAACAACCTTTCCCTCCTTCTCCTCCCTCTATCTCCTGTTTCCTCTCATTCACAGCATCCCCGTATTTACATACAAATAAGAAGAGGATATGGATAGTTATCGCTACCTAGCCCTGCCCCCACACGCCTCCACATCACAGGTAATTTGTTGGTAAACCCGCCGGGCTTTTCCTTTTCCTGTAACAGCGGAGAGGATGTCAGATTAGAAATGCCTCTCTGTTAGCCGAGGGCGATTAGCGACAATCCTGCTATCCCAGAGCCTCCCTCAACCTGGATAACGGGACACAAAGAGGGTATGAATAACAAATATAAGTGAGGACTTCAGATAGCAGCCAGTAACATCACCTTGGAGTGTACAGGTGTGTGAAGGCAGCAGCAGGAGGATAATAGTCTTTTAAATAAAGGAGTTTTACATGCAATAGATTCATAACGGCGCTGGGGACCCGACTGTTCCCTTCCTGCAGTGAGAGGAGAGGCGTAAATCAAGGCTTATTTACACCGTCCCTGAGGCAAGAAGCTGGTCACAGGTCGATTTTGCTCGCTTTGCTTAAGTCCGGCCCGCAGAGAGGATCACCCCACAAATTTGCAATAAAATCCGAGGGGCTTACAGGAGCGGCCCGGAGGTCAAAGGTGAGAAAGCCGAGAGGAAGAGAGCCGGCGTGAACTCCTTCCCCTGAGCGGAGCTGTTTGTTATTCATGAGAATGCCGGCTCTCCTCACGGGACTCTGGGAATATTATACTCTTAGTCTGGACAAATGACCTGCTTCTCTCTAGGGTTGGAGAAAAACGGCAAAAAAAAAAAAAAAAAAAAAAAAAGGCAATCCACAGTCCTCCACGACCTCACACCCTGGAAGAGAGGGGTCATTTTGGTGAGTTCAGTAGAGGAGGAGGAAGAGGAGGAGATGGTGGGGGAATTAGCTCAGTATTTCGATAATGGATATACTTGGAAGAAGACCAACTCCTCATCAAGGCGAGCAGGGAAAATGTGCAGGGAGGAAGACAAAGAGCGCAAAGCGAACAAAAGCGAGAGAGGCAGGCATACCCAAAGACCAAACCAAACGCATCCATCTAAAATAACTAACAGATTTCCTGCATTTATGTTTAAACCTTCAATTATAATGTTAGAGAGATTTATCATCATTACTCCTTAAAGCACTGTGCAGAAACCTCTACAATACTTTAAGAAGTGAAAAGCAGTGCCTCCTCTCTGACATAAAGGAGATATTCGGTCATGCCGCCTGACACCTAATATATTATCACAGACAGCTGTGATAATATGATGATTGCACCCTCTTAATTTTTCAGGGCTGAAGCTTTGTTATCTGTTCTCCGGAGCGTCTCTGGAGGAGAGGAGGGTGGCTCTGAGCCTGAGGAGAGCAACAGAGCTTTGCATGCTAATGAGGAAGCCAACTGGAAAACAGGGATGGATTAACGGAAAGCACCTCGCTCCGAAAACACCGCCAGAGCAGGTCCTGAACTTCCAGAGGCACCAAGACGTGTCCATCAGCGTCCCTGCTTTAAGGATTACGCTGCTCATCGTAATCCCAAAATCATCTTTTTTTGGCAGAGATGGCTGGAGACAGTTGCATGACCGCACATACTGTAACATTATGTAACCGATCTCGAAGGCGAATCATCCCATTAGAAATCATTCTCCACTCAGACAGCCGTGCAGAGTCCTGGTGCAACAGGGTGCATTCCTGTAGTAACCTCCCTCAGTTTCACTCTCCTCCACTCTGCGTGCAAGGACACACTGGATCCCCACTTAAAAGACTTTTAGGAAGGGAGGGCGAGCAACAAAGTGGAAGATGAGGAGTCGGAGGGGCACTTTCTCAGTAATTACAGGGCTCCCATTAACCCTGAGCGAGTGGGAGGAGGGAAAAAAAAAAGGCTGGAAAAGTGACAGAGGAAGCAGTTTTGGTGTTCAGAGGAGCTTGTTACTCAGCAGCAACATTACTGTAATATCCCATTACCCTCCGCGACAGACAGAAGTCAAAGTGGGTCACGGCCTGACAGCAGCACGGTCCTGTCTGGGCTTCAGGCTGGTCTGTGGAAATGTGTCAGAGGGCCCCCACTTCCACACTTCACAAGCCTTCTTTATATCAAAGAATTCTTCCCATTTACAGAAAATTAATGACAATTTACATCTTACCAATGCTTTTCTTAATTCAAGCTTTATGTATTTTGTTGTATTTTTTCCTTTATTTATAGTGATTATTATAATTTAGCTTCCAGTGAAGATTACTGTACTGTACTGTTTACTGCAAAATATATTAATTTTAGGGATTCTTTGTGTTTATAAAAACATGTATCTGTCAATATATTATTATCAGATTTATCAGATCAGACAGTATCTGCCTCAAAAACATATCAGCTGGGGTTTATTATTTATATGAAAATGTTAATGTATTCTTTTAATTGATTTACTTTTAAAGGACCATACCAGCCATTTTATGTTTGAGCCAAATATATTCAATTTTCATACATGTTATGTTACTGACAATCATTTCCCAAAGGACAAAACTGTATTTTAGCTTTCCTGATATTTTGCAAAATCTCTTAATCTTTCAAAATCAAATATTCAAGTGATACACCCACCTTAAAAATCCATGTTTCTCCTGCTAATAGTTATGCAGCCTTATGAAGTCACAGTCCTTTAAATTTTTAGATAAACGCAGGTCTTCTCTTGGGACTATATTCCCCGGTGGAGGCATACATTCACTCTGCGCTTTTTATTGCGCTTAAATGCTAAAATGAATGCTTTGGAAAAAAAACCTGAATACACGTCTTGTTGGTGATGATGGATTACCTATCCCAAGAATGTTTCAAGTATCAACAAGTTGATTTTAATAGCGTATCAGAATGAACTGAAACCAATGGTGGTCTGGAAGGTAGGAAAAACATTTTTAATTCACCATTCCAGTGGTATGCTTTGGGAAATGATTGTCAGTAACGTTACGTGTATGAAAACAGAATATATGAGGTTCAAACATGCAAAATAGACGGTATGGTCCTTTAATTATTTGACTAAATTTGCTGATTATTTCCAGACAAATCATCTTCATATTTAACAATATTTTCTCTGATGAGTAACTTATTAAAGGGGTTATAGCAGTTGCGTTATGGCGCACCTTGCCTGCTTGCTGGCCGAGTAACATAATACACAGATATACTGTATCGGAAACCGTTAATACGTGTTTTGCATTCCAGCAGCAGAGAGGCTGGACTATTGTGTACAGACTCCATTGTGTTTGTTCGCTGGCAGACACCAAACCAGACCATGAGTCATGCTAAGCTCAGTCTGAGCTCCCACCACCAGCGCACAGAGAAACGCTCAAGCTTATTCACTCCAAAACTCAGGCCTGTTTCCCTTTAAACCTGATAACCATGGCAGAGGACGAGCATGAGACATGACATGCAGATGGGCCTGGAAATGAAAAACACTGCTTTACAGTGCAAACCCATGCAGAAAATAAATAGCTTTTCCTGCCGGGATCACGCTCCTGTGAGAGGAACGCTGCAAACAGGAAACTCAATTTCACATTAGATGAACTCTCCTCCAGTCATAAGCTGCTGCTGGAAGATTCCTAAAATGTTGAAGATGGTTATTTCTTACACATTTCACTACTTCCTGTGAAGGCATGAATAAGGATTCCCACAGAAAGGACATTATTTTATACAAGACAATGGAAGCTTCTAAAAATTTGACCTTCAACAGCCAGAAATCATGTCAGAAACGTCATCAATTGACAGCATACTGCATAAAAAAGATCCTAAGTGTGGAGAGGTACTGATATAATTTAGGATAGAGTTAATATTTGACTCTTAAGATTGAATTTAAGAGCAGGCTTTTTCATTTACCGAGAGAATAGCGTCTGTACAAAGTTTCACATTTTCTCCAGCAGCATTAATCCCACCTGTTATGGTCTAAAATGTGATTTTTTAACAAAATAATTTGCAAAAAGTATAACTTTTAGAGCAACATATGTGGAAATAATAAGTCTTTGTTATGTAGAGATATTATTCTGCATATATCAAGAAGTCTGCTGATGGAATCCCTAATGGTGCAAACTTCTGGTTCGGCCTCCAAAAAGATGTCATCTGTCTGTTTGGCGGACGCTCCCTTTACGATAAAACAGGTGTATTTTCATGTAAAATCACAGCTAGTGCAGATTAAAATCAAATCAAATGACTGTAACTGTCACGCATTTGGTCATGTGGAGTTAATCACAAGGTTGCTGAAAGTTGTAGCCGCCGCGCCAGAAGCGTCCTGTACCCCTGCAGGCCGTACAGCACTTAAAGCCTCTTTCTGTCCTCAGATAACGGCGAGCCGGAACTGTTTGTACTTGCTTGTGTGACCTTTCAGGCTGACGTGAGGAAGATAAATCCAGCCCTGAGGACAGACGGACCAATGACACCAGCCTATTCACCCTGCCCTGCACCGCTCCAGAACTCATGACTGGCCCAACGGCAAAAAAGTGAAGGAAGGAAGAAAAGCAAAAACGAGGAGAAAGCGAAAGGGGCATGCAGAGCTATAAATCATGTTTACTTATGACATCCTGAAATTTCTGTGGGGGTATAAAGAGGAAGACTCCAGCTGCATGTGAGCTGAATGACCACTATGCTAATGAGCTACAATGGGAGATAGTTCAGTCAACACAGGTGTTAAAAACAATGAGATGCTTATTCAGAGTCACACATAAAAAAAAAACATATGAACCATGACAGAAAACAACACATAACTAAAACCATAAAACAAAGCAGCACAATTCTATCTAAAGTGCTACAGCAGTCATAGAAAGGTCTTATCATATTGTTTCGGATTACTGAGAGTTTGTATAGCCTGTGGGTAGAAGCTGTCCTTAAATCGTGTGGTTTTTGTGCGAATATTGTGGTACCGCCTGCCAGACGGCAGGGCAGCAGTCTGCACGGTGGAAAGGATCCTTGATGACACTTTGAGCTTTTAGTGATGCAGCGTCCAGAAAACACATCAATCAATGGTAGATCTCCAGCCGTTATTTTCTGTGCAGTTTTGATGACTATTTATGGCGTGGCGATCCTGTACTGTGGAATTACTGTGATACATCCTGTTAAAATGCTCTCAGTAGCACATCTGTAGAAACTGAGTAGGAGGGTTTTATTTACTCTCATTTTGTGCAACTTCCTGAGAAAACAGAGGCGCTGTTGTGCTTTTGAGATAAATTTTTCATGTTAGATCACAAGAAAGCGAGGCCCTGAGAAACCTGAAATTGTTCACAACCTCCACAGGCTGAGCGTTCATATCAATGGATGCATGGATGTGATTGTGCTTCCTGAAGTCAATAGCCGGGGACAGCAGCATACAGGAAAAGCAAATGAAAAAGAATGGGCCTGGCATTTTCAGGTGAAGCAAATAAAACATATGCATCCTCAAATACCAGCAGAAAGATCAAATCCTGGATTCTAATCAGGTTCAGAAATACAAACAAGGAATCGGTGCTGACAAAATAAGCGAACACACCCATCCAGGGCGGCTCGGGATGAAAACCCAATCTGTCACACCAAACAGAGGAGTTTCATTGGCTATGAATCTTTTAGGAGGCTGCTAGCAAAGGTTAACATGCAGAGAGGTGAGAAGGCCACGGGACGCCGCGACATGAAAAATCAACGCTACACTTCTTTTTCTCTCAACATGAAGGCTCGACTCAGACATCTCTCCGTCCCTCTCTCTCGCTCTGGTAACTCAACTTTCAATCACAGCTTTGGACACAGTTGTGCGCCGACAGGCAAAACAAATTAGCGCAGCATGAATTATGCAATGTTTTTGCAAGAAGAAAGCAGAAAGGCGGACCGGACAGGATGTGGATGATGCACAGAGCGAACAGACCCCAGAGGAAAAACATGGAAATGACATGCTCAGAGCGTACTTCACTGAAGGGTTTTAACGAGTTCTTCTCTTCTGAAACAGGGAAGATTTGAGTCCTGCTCGTGTTTATTTCATTGCTTTTCAATTATTGAAAAAGTAACAGAAAGTCTCAACAGCTTTGTGGACGCTTTCTGGCTTATTATTTTCTGGTCTATAATGATGAAGATGTGGATGAAGGGAATTTTTGACTGATTAGGCTTCAATTCACGTATCTTCAGTCTGGAGGTTCTCTCTTGTTTTTGGGCTCAAACAAGAAAACCAAGAAAACCACCAGTATGGTCCTTTAAAAGGTTTAATTGAACATTAACTGAGCTTGATAACAAGTAGGCCCTTTGCTTAGCTAAAGCAGATTTCATCGTCTTTTCTTTGATAGAAAGGTTTAAAGTTCAGGGCTTCGTGATTTTGACTCGTTTTTTTTTTATTCCAGCTGAATTCCTGGATTATTTTGCTGAGCTATGTTTTCAATACCGTGTCCTTTTCATGCCTGGCTGCCGGCGGCCTGCGCACAATTTTCCAAACACGATAAGCATGTGGAGAAAATCCTCAACATGTACTTAATATTTAGTTATTAAATCTGTCCAAAGTGGAAAATGAAGTCCATCCACTGATGTAGAGAGTCAGGATTTTCTCAGCCGTTCAGTCGTGCTGAAATTACTTCTACTCCTTTTATGTCTTGTTTTTTGTTAAAGAGCACCAGCATAACACAATATTCAAACTGTTTTGGCTGTACACTCAAGAGAGTTCAGTTTGTATTTATGAAAATTAAGTTTGTAGTATAAAATAAGACAGGAAATCGCCAAACACAACACTGGCAAGATTCAAATCCATCATCTCCAGAAGCCAAACATTCCTACGTCTGTGTCCAGCCTTGCTCTTCAAAGCGTCGATGTGAGACAGGAGGAATTTATAACTTGTGTTTGTTCATCATTCATCAAGTGCAGGTTGGGTTACATAGGACGCACGTGTAAAAAGAGCTTGTCAGAAAGCAGCGATTCTTATCTGAGAAACGCCTTTAGCTGCAGCCATGGTGACATAACAGCAGCAGCGTGTGAAAGCTTTTGCCCTGCAGAAATCAGCCTCACTCAGACAATAAAAACGACTAATTCGGACCCGTGCAATAAAACAATAAAATAATCTTTTAATTTGGGGGTGAGCATGGCACTGCAGCTTTGGAAATCATTATCAATTAATGGGCTGATTACTGAATCAATACCATGTGAAAGAAATAGTGACAAATGGCCATCATAAGTTTATGTTTTGCAAAAAAAAAAAAAAAACACAACTTACATTAATAAAACTGAGAAAATCCTCATGTTAGAAAAGCTGTAACCAGTAAATGCTTGAAAAAAGGGATGAAACAATTAATATTCACAATTGTTACTGATTTGTATGAGCTGATTGATAAATTTTAACTCTGAGGATTTGCAGTTATTTATTTTCCACCACAATCTCGCACACTTCTGCCAACGATGTGTCATAGAAGTCCTTTTTTGGGTGTCTGAAAGTCCTCCACAACTGCCATGATATAATTATGTCAGGGGACCACGAGCAGCCACGACGACAACACTAGCTACTTATAAGTTAGCATGAATGCGGATGAAAAACACACTTAAGAAAATACAACATATACAGAAAATACTGCTCACTTCCTTATGTGTCAGGCTCAGAATTTTTCTATCAACCCTAGAACTTTGGTGCCATCTCAGATTTCACTCATTTCAATCACAGGTGCCTAAAATGTAACTTAACAAACAGGCAAGAATGGAGACTCTCCATGTAATTCTGCTTTAAAGGACCATACCAGTCATTTTGCATGTTTGAGCTTAATATATTAAATTTTCATATGTTACGTTACTGACAATAATTTTCCAAAGGATAAAACTGTATTTCAGTTTTCCTGATATTTTGCAAAATCTCTTAATCTTTCAAAATCAAATATTCAAGTGATACACCCACCTTAAAAATCCATGTTTCTCCTGCTAATAGTTACACAGCCTTATGAAGTCACGGTCCTTTAAATTTTTCCATAAACACAGGTCTTCTTTTGGGACTATATTCCCCGATGGAGACATACATTCACTCCACGCTTTTTATTGCGCTTAAATGCTAAAATTAAAAACTCAGAAAAAACCTGAATACATGTCTTGTTCACGATGGATTACCTATCCCAAGAACGTTTCAAATATCAACAAGTTGATTTTAATAGTGTACCAGAATGAACTGAAACCAATGGTGGTCTGGAAGGTAGGAAAAACATTTCTAATTACAGTTCCAGTAGTATGCTTTGGGAAAAGATTGTCAGTAACATAACACGTATGAAAATTTAATATATTAGGCTCAAACATGCAAAATAGCCAGTATGGTCCTTTACGGAAATACAACAGAAAATACTCCTCACTTCCTTGTGTGTCAGGCTCAGCATTTTTCTATCTTTGGCAACATGACAGATTTCACTCATTTCAATCATAGCTGCTTAAAAATATCATTTAAACAGGTAAAAATGGAGACCGTGTAATTCTGCTTTAACAAATACAGACAGACAGAATCCCAAACGCCTAATCACGCAGAGCGGCCTGATTAGAGCTGACTCTCAGACCCCACATCATCAGCAAACACAGCAATGTCCAACAAAGAGGTTAGATACTACACACACACACACACACACTCTTCCTCTAGCTCTTAGTCTCAACCCCCTGCTGTGTGTGTTTGCACGTGTGTGTTTACTGTCGTATTAGCAAGAAGCCCAGCAGCTACGTTCACCATGTTCCAGCAGAGACACGCGGAGGAGGAGGGGCCCTCAGAAACCCAAAGCCTGAATCTGATTAGCCCTTTTCTCTGCGTGCAACCATCAACTATTAAATCTCCAACGGTGAATTTCTATAAGCTGCATGGCAGTTACAGCACACACACACACACACGTTATTGTTCTCGGTGTGGATGCTGGTAACAAGGATGGCAAACACGGTGAACGCTGAGGAAATGTGTCAACAAAGTGAAAAGGTGCAAAATTACGGCGGGAAGGAGGAGTTCAGCTCCAATTTCCACAGCAATGTCACAAATGTGGGGGTCAGACGGGGACCGGTCGATTCACGCTGACGACGTCCTGCCTGCAGAGAAAATAGTCGGAGTGTATTTGGTGAAATATTTACACGGGTTATGTTGCACGGTGGGGTTAACCATGTTATTCAGCAAAACCTTACAACACCTGATGGATGCACATTCCAGCCAATCAATCACTCCTGCTCCGTTTAGAGGTTGTTTTCGGAATTTAAGCACACACAAACCAACACCAAAGCAGTGATGGCTTACTGATAACCGCCTAATATGTCCTGGTTACACACACACAGGAGTTAATGATTAGCCGTCGTGTCACTGCAGCAGTAGCAAAAGAAGTGAGTAATGTCTCGTACAAATGTGATCCAGATCCTTCTGGGCCCGGTCTCGTGGTTTTCTACTAGCTGACTTTTATCCTCACTTAAGCAGAGTTTTAGGAGGAAGTGAAGAGAGAAATCAATCCTCTTCTCACTTATTCACAGATGATTTGTGTTTTCAGTTAAATGCTGGAGGGCAGGGCAGGTTTTGCATGACTGTGCATTCTGGTGCCGTGCGGGGGACATTCCTGTTCATAATAATCTACAGTCCGCTCCAAAAAATACCTTCAGAGTCAAAATGAAGGAGCAGTGACCCAGATAAAAAAGAAAAAAAAAGTACTCTGAACACTGTGTGGACTGAGAACAAATTACAGGAACACTAAATGTCTAAAAAAAAAAAAAAAAAAAAACAAGACAACACTTTAATTTTGATATCAAAGTAGAATATCTAAACTTTCTGTTAAATACGAGTGAGACTAAAAGTTGTTGTGCAGCTCATGTTAAAGACAACATATCCTGTTATTTCCTCTCATTTTATGCTGTAACACAGTAACGATAAATTTATGTTGAAGATTGTCAAAACTTGATAGAAATTCATCAGGTAAGGCTAACACACACGTCCTGAACTGCCCTGAAAGCTTCATTTTGATTGGTCCTTTACTTTCATAACATGCTGACATCAACATGTAAGACATAAATTTACCTACACACCTTCTTTTGTTGGTATGTACACACACATACTGTATATATGGATGGAAATGTGTATGATTATAATTGTTTGGAGAACTGGAGATCTATCTATCTATCTATCTATACACATAGTATTTGTTTATAAGTAGGCTTACGTTTGTATCTGTAAATATGTATTATGTTTTAAATATAAGTTATAAATATAAGGAAACAAACAGGAAATGATGACAGGCGAGACGTACAAATATGTAGCAGGTAGGAGTTAATAAGTTAGACTTCATCCTGCTCCTTTTCAGACATTTATTTTTCATTTTAGCTATATGGAAATTGATGTGTGTTCATTTTGGGATTTTTTTTCTTTTGCTTCTTTTTTGGATATGAAGTGATATTTTGTGACATGTCTGAAATAAAATCATTCACACGCCTGCAAAGTAAAAGAAGTGTCTGGCTAGCATCCATGTTTCGCTGTTTGAAGGACTCAGACCAGCTCAGACCTGAAGCAGGTGACCAATCAGAACAGAATGAGCTTTTCAGGATGTAGCCTTAAAGAGACAGTACCTAACGTGGCCTGTTTTCACTCAGTGTGCACAGCGGTTCCACAGAAACGGAGAGCAGAGGTAGATCAATGTGTTTTTTGCACGCATTTTAGCTTTCAAAATAGACCTTAAATGAAAATAAGAACCTGAAAGTCTGTATGTCCCCTTTAATATTACTGTTATTTTTATTTACAAAGGGACAGAAAAACACAAATACAGACATAAAATCTCAGTTTGAGTCTGGGTTGATGCATGTAATGTAATGTAATGTAACGCATCTGTAAGCGAGCCTGAGTTCTCTGGAAATTTTACCAACCCGTAACAGACCCAACATAATCTTTCAACTGATCTGAAAACACAAAAATCACTAAAACTGCAGCTACAACATTTTTTATCTGACAAGGACAGATAAAAAACACCGGTGGTGACATCCAGTGCAGGACTGTATGTTTACTGCTTCCATATTTCCAGACTGTCCAGCTACAATCCACTGATCTGAATTCAGAGGATAACAGACAGAGAGCCATGTTTTTGGCTCACCTCGTCAGGACTCACTTTAATGAGAACTGACATTTACGTAACATTCCTACAAACTGAACAAAACCACGTGCCACGGACTATTACGAGGACGCTGCAGGCTTTTACGAGGTGCTGAGAGACCCCTGGGTGCCCGTATGGAAAAGGCCCGACGTGGTAACTACTAACACTGCAGAAGCAGACGTAAAGCACTTCCACATTCTTTCCCCTTTCCTTCCCCCCTTTCTGGAAACTCCTCAACTTTCACAGAACGGCTCTTTTGGGACTTTTTTCATTAGTCACCCGTTGAAACGCTTCCAGTGACAGTGGCTCTCGTAAACAATCCAGAGTTCATTCCAATAAGTCAACCAAACAAAATGTTCCTGGGAAAACTGCTGGGCACGTCTTTCTTGGGAAAATTGACTTTGAGCAACACTTGTTTCAATTAAAGAGTTTAACATTCCTGTTCAATGGACGAATAAAAAGGGACGGCTAAATAACTCCTTGCCTACCTAAGCCCGTGATAAAATCCCTGTGGTATTTGTGTGATGATGTGACCTTGTTTGGAGAAGGTTTTAAGAGCACGTGGAACGCTCCACCCAGAACAAATTAACTTGCATTGTTTTCTTCTTCTTACAGATGTGAATTGAGGACGCAGGCGCATTTAAACACGATGGACAAACTACTCTTATTATTTTAGCATCTGGCAATTCGTGGTGTCGCTTTTAAAACAGCAGGAAGCAGCAGTGCCTAAAAATACACTTTATATGTCCGCTTTCAATTTTTTGGGACTTTCATTTCACTTAAACGTGCAATTGTGCAGCAGTGACAAAAGAAAAGGTATATCAGATAAAATATTGTTCACCAGGTGTAATAAAAAAAAAAATCTCATCTAAGTAACAAGTTGAAAAACAAATGTCAAGAACCAGGAGCAGAAAAGATTTTCCTCAACATTAGTTTCAGTTTTCATAATTCTGCAGCTTCTTTTGCTTTGTTGGGGAACAAAATACGCATGGAGGGGGAGATGGGAAATATCAAGGCCAGGAAAGGGCTTCCACAATTTCAGCTCATGCATGTCAGGAAGGATTCACACTGTTTGTCTTCCTTCGATCTAACCAATCGGATGGAATAAAGACAGAATTGAAGAAGCTGTAAGAGCTAATTTGGTAATTATTTCAGTTTAGAAAAATGCCTAATTTAAAGGACCATACCACCCTTTTTGCATGTTTGAGCCTAATATATTCAATTTTCATACACATAACGTTACTGATAATCATTTCCCAAAGGATACTACTGGGACAATGAGTTAAAAAACAATTTTTTCCTACTTTCTGGACCGCCACTGGGTTTAGTTCATTCAGCGCGGAGTGAAAGTATGCCTCCACCGGGGAATATAGTCCCAAAAAATGATCTGTGTTTATCAAAAAATTTAAATGACCGTGACTTCATAAGGCTGTATAACTGTTAGCGGGAGACACATGGATTTTTAAGGTGGGTATTGACTATTTGATTTTGAAAGATTAAGAGATTTTGCAAAATATCAGGAAAGCTGAAATATAGTTTTATCATTTGGGAAATGATTGTCAGTAATGTAACATGTATGAAAACTGAATATATTTGGCTCAAACATGGAAAATGGGTGGTATGGTCCTTTAATATATCAACAAACCTGCAAGGATCTCTCTTGGCTGCCATGTTATCCTTTCATCGGTGTGCTGACTGTCTAATTAGCCAGCACGGAATCGTACGTTAACCTCTTCTGCTGACAAATAGCCGTGAGAGGCCGGCAGCTCCAAACACACCAGCAGCAGAAGCCTCCATCATCCACATGAAACAAAGTTTACACTCGCGGGCTGAAGGTCCAATGAAAGTATCGTAACTCACTGAGGCCATAAAAACCAACACAAAGAGGAACATGACTCACCATCAGACTGCAATGTGAGTGACATCACAACCCTGCAGTTTCTGGTGAGAAGCTGAACCTCACCAGACATTCTTGACCTTTCCCCACACACACACACACTCTTTGCTACATTCCCATGTAGCATAAGCATCTCGTGGGAAGGTCAAAGGTCAGCAAAAGCCACAATGCACCCAAGCCTGAGATGGTGAGCAGGAAAGGAGACACCTTCCTGGAAGACAGGAGGAGGTATTGATTGACGCAGTGTGTCTCTGGTAAAGACAGAGCTATTATCAGACCATTACAGACCGGACAGACGGAAGATTGGATTCCCCGTCGCTCTGAAAACCCCCCTCAACAGCTATTATCCTCCGCAGAACAAGCGGGCAGATAATCCCAAGCATCCCTATTCACACCTGTCCACTCACATTCACAACACAAAAGGAGCTTGTGTGAGGGAGTTTTCACTTTCATAGTCGGAATCTCTTTATTGGCAACAACAGGAGGAGAAAGAGAAACATTTTCACAAAGGAATATGCAGTTTCTACGTATATCTGTTGCACCAGCAGTTTTTTTGCATTTTCATTTCTTTCCAATTCTGAGGCTTAAAGGATCACAGGCCGTGGGATCAGTCACCTGAGAGCTAAAGCTTCCATTATTAAAGTGGGATTAGAAAAGTTGAGCTGTTTAGTATTAGGCTGGCTGGGAAATGTGGATAAAACAGGGTGTTTTAAATAGTGACATGTAAAGTGTTGCTTTAGCAATAAATCATCTCAAGGTTGAAATTTTGCTGAATGCATGGATTTATTATCAAAATCGTGCAACTTTCAAGACATAATAGCTGAAATTTTAATTATAGCCTAGATCAGTGTTTCTCAAACAGAGGTGCGAGTGATACTGGTGGTACTTGGAGCCCTCCTGCTTGTGACCAACATGTTAACATACTAAGGTTATTGCTACAAGCAAGTCGCAGAACAAATATGTCATCAGCATGCTCGCTCGTTTGTCCTGAGACGTCCCAGCCTCCTGTTATCATGATTCTACCCGGAAACATTCATATGGCCTAACTCTCCACCAAAACATTCTTTCTGCTCAGACATTTGCATAAATGTGATGAAGCTGATACCTGTAACAAAACTTATAGAATTATTGAGGCATCACGGTGCAGATGAAATGTCTAAATCAACAGATGTTTGAATAGAAATGTGCTGTTGTTGTTGTTTAAAGGACTATACCACCCATTTTGCATGTTTGAGCCTAATATATTCAATTTTTATACAAGTTAGGTTACTGACAATCATTTCCCAAAGGATAAAACCATAAGCTGAAGCTTTCCTGATATTTTGCAAAATCTCTTAATCTTTCACAATCAAATACTCAAGCAATACACCCATCTTAAAAATTGATATTTCTCCTGCTAATAGTTACACAGCCTTATGAAGTCACAGTCCTTTAAATTTTGCAATAAAGGNGATATTTCTCCTGCTAATAGTTACACAGCCTTATGAAGTCACAGTCCTTTAAATTTTGCAATAAAGGCAGGTCTTCTTTTGGGACTATATTCCTCGGTGGAGACATACATTCATCCACACTTTTTATTGTGCTTAAACGCTAAAATTACACAACTCTGAAAAAAAAAAAACAGAATACATGTCTTGTTTGCAATGATGGATTACCTATCCCAAGAACGTTTCAAGTATCAACAAGTTGATTTTAATAGCGTACCAGAATGAACTGAAACCAATGGCGGTCTGGAAGGTAGGAAAAACATTTTTAATTCACCGTTCCAGTAGTATGCTTTGAGAAATGATTGTCAGTAATGTTACAAGTATGAAAATTGAATATATTAGGCTCAAACATGCAAAATGGCTGGTATGGTCCTTTAATTCATTAAACTGGTGTTGAATCATCAGAATACCTCCCACCCCCCCCAATAAATATCTGTTCCCTCCCTCAGCCTACGGGCACGATCTAACACGGCCAGCTGAATCCAGCGTTATGATCAGTTCTCAAACTGCTTTGCTCGGCACCACTGAGCACCTAATTACAGGATACAGTGCCAACTGAGGAACTGGTCCAACTCCAAGTGGAAGGTCCCTGAAGGCACCGTACTGTGGTTCGCCATCAAATATGCAAGCAAAGACAGGGAGTGGGGCGGTTAAAGGCTTGTACAGTTTGAGAGATTTTTTGTGTGTATAATCACAGCAGCTCAGCCTCGTATCAAAGTTCCTGCATGTGTCTGAGCTGCAGGAATTAACCCAGATTGTGATATGATTTATATTCAATAACAATAAACGCCCTCCAGACTCCACCACCAACACCAGTTTCTCTCTCTCTCTCTCTCTCTCTCTCTCTCTCTCTCTCTCTCTCTCAGGCAGGCCTTGTTTCTTTTCTCTCTCTCCAGTGGGTCGACTAAAGCAAACACATCTACGGGAAGAGTTTGTAGACTTTGGGAAGAAATGCTATTTGTATTATCTACACATCTAACCTGACACTCATATCCGTTTTTACTAAGGTGGTGTGTCATAAACTGCAGCAAAGTGAGAACATGACACTTTATTAGGCTTATCAGCTGTGTATCAGAAAATTAAACAGCTACTTTAAAAGTTACAGTTGAAGAATCATATCAGCAAATTAATCTTTTTGAGTTTTAACAGATTTGTTGGACAAAACAATTTGAAGTTGTCACCTTGGAAGATGAGAATTCTGATCAGCATCTATCACATTTTACCATTTTATACAAACATGGAATCAAACAAATCATGGATACAAGATCATGGATTTCATCTGATTAGCTGCAGCCTGAGGGGAAATCTTGATATTTTGTATAAATCTCTGCTGATGTGTCAGGGTGCTGTTCTGCCCCTGCCCCTGCCTGTGACCTCCCTATAAAGACAGACTTTACCTGCTGGAGGATGATGGAGTGACTCACCTCGTTGGAAGGAATGCTGACAACACCTGTTGATCTGCGCTTTTCCCTCAACTTCCTCTTCTCAATCTGGCCTTTCCCCTTCCTGGCGCTGGGTCCTGCACTCTTCTTCTCCTTGCTCTTACTGGGTGAGGGACTCTCCTTGTCGCTGTCATGACAAGCCAGCGGGCTGGAGTCCTGTGAGGCGCACTGAGGCTTCTCTGGCTGAGGCGGGGCCTTCTTCAGGGCGCACACCGGGCTGGCTGTGGGTGCTGCGGCTGCAGGCTGCTGCGTTTCCTCCTCGGGTTTCTTCAGAGANACCGGGCTGGCTGTGGGTGCTGCGGCTGCAGGCTGCTGCGTTTCCTCCTCGGGTTTCTTCAGAGACGAGCCGGAGGAGGACCGGGCCACCGGGCAGGAGGGCAGGCAGTTCCCGGCGGGGGCGCCTCTCTCTGGGTTGCCGTTGTTGGTGAGCTCGGTGCCCGCTGCGTGGCGCGTCTCGCCGCGGCTGCCGTTGGCACTGCTGCTGGCGGCCAGGGGAGCTCCGGTAGCTGCGGCAATGTCCCCAAGCATTTTGGCTCTCATTTTCTCCCGTTTGGCCTTCCATTCCTCCAGAAAGTCCGTGGTGGCGTTTGATTTAAACCCGCCGGTGGCCATGACTCCTTTGGTAAAAGTTTCCTCCAGATAATAAACTTTAGGCACTTGTTGATGTTGAATATGAACTTTCAGCTCTGCTCCCGTACTAACGACACCGCATTCCTCAAGTGATTAACCAGTTCTGTGGAAAGGCAGGAGGAAATACAGTCAGCCTCACGACAAATAAAAGCGCTGCCTCTTTTTACTGCATCATTTTTGCATCGTTTATGTATCTTAAAAGCAAACAGGTCCTCAAAGTTCGCTGCGAGCTTGTGGCAGCGCTGCGTGTTTTCTCAGCAATTTCTCTCCAGCAAAAGTGTTGGCAAAGTTGCGAAGAGAAGAGTAAAAGTGTAAATTCGGGTGAAACTCACCCGTGGAGCTGCTTTTGTGGCTGTGGGTCTCGGCTCGGTGTGGCCAGGTGTGCCCGCTGTCCGTGCTAATGAATGGCGCTGGTCTGGAGCTGCAGCCGCGGCGCTGCGCTCTGCCCTCTGGCTCTCCGGGAGAGCCCGACAACACACGAACTCTTCCGAATCAAACCGAAACCAAGACAAGAGTCAACTCGACGTAATATTCCTTTAATATTCCCACAGGGCTTACAGCGCCTGTGGTGATTTATGGTGCTTTTTATGATGATTATGAAACTGTTTGGTATTTTTATGATATTGCTTTAAATTTTCTATGAGGACAAAGCCCGCATTTTAACATTTCTAATAATTATAATATTTTGATAGTAGTCTGCCTGAAGTTATATATGTTCTAGAATATTATTTTTTTTTCCTGATCAATTTACAGTTTTGGTGAGTTTTTCTTTTCCCTATTTTATAAACTGTATAAAAGTACAGACATTTAATGAAACTGTCATGCTATAAGCTTCTTTCTTTCTTTCTTTCTTTCTTTCTTTCTTTCTTTCTTTCTTTCTTTCTTTCTTTCTTTCTTTCACTGTTATTTATGAACAGAATTTGTAAAAATATCAAATAATTGCTGGTTACAGCTTAAAAAAAATGATGATTTGTTTGCTTTCCTTCATGTTATATCATTATTACTGGTTTTTTTTAACCTTTTAATCAAACATTATAAGGAATTCAGATCCATAATTTTGGACTTTGTCATTTTTATAGACTGCACAAATAATCAATTCAGTGAAAACGATAGATTAATAAGTGGGAGAAAATCAATTTAAATGTATTAAAGGGTCATTATAGTTGTGTCTGGAAAATATACCTTAATATTTATGAATTAATCTTCTAAAAATATTCAGTCAGACTGAAATCAACTATTTCCTCATTTCACATCTTAGTTGAAAGCAGCACTTTGATGGTATGTTCATTGTTTAACTGTAACCTGATTTTCATGTTAAAACAATATCTGACATTTATGGTGACATAGTCCTGAATAGGCCTTTGATATTGGTTCTGTTGGAATGCAGAAGAGAAGATTGTCAGCGTTTTCTCCCACGCAGATCTCACAGACAGACTCCCTGAGGTGCTGCATGACTCAACCAACCAACGGAGAACCTCCTTCTTCATCACGGCCCCAGAAAACTATCAGGCTGAGGACAATATGAGAGGATTCTTCAGAGTGCATCGCTTTGTAATGCTGTGACATGAGAATTTCTGCACAGAATTAATGCTGTGAAATGAGAATATTGAAAGTTGAACTCTACAGAAAACTGCTTTTTTTTTAATCTCCAAAGAGCTTCACAAAAGAGAAAACAGGAAGATTTAAGAGCTGAATGTGGGATGATCTGGGAATATTGCTCTGAGGCCCCAAGAGACCAGTCAGTTTTATAAGGGGTCAATAACTCACTAATATATCATAAAGTTGAGTGTAGGAAGGGGAAAAAAGTGTCAATTTCTCAGCTTTACTCACTATGTTGAACCACTTCCTGTAAAAGCTCCATCCTTTGAACAAATCTGGAACATGGAGATGGAATAATACACACAGTTGATATAGAATGTGTAAGTGTATTAATATCTAATCTGCTTTATCTTCTTAATTTGGATTATCAGCTTGATTGGGAAGGAGGATAGGTGGGATTAGTAGGATTATAGGTGGTCAGACAGAATATTAATTTTGAATGGATCACAATGGATTACCTGCCTACCTACTTATCTTCCTTCCTTCCTTCCTACCTAAATACTTACACCCGATCCACTTTAATATCTGCCTGCCCACAGGTAGATACAATGTCCCTCCCTGCTTAAATGCCTACCAGCCTACAACCTTCATATTTACAATGTACCTACCTATCTGCGCCCCACCCACCTACACGTCCCTCCCACCTAGCTATAAAGGTTACCTAACCTTCCTACATGCATCCTACCTACCTACCTGCCTATACAACTTTCCTATGTGCAACCTATCTACCTATCCTAATTCCTTGCCTCTCACTCTCCCTACCTATCTAAAACTCACCTGCCTATCTGAGCACCATGTTCACACTCTCCGTGGAGATTTTCTGTGTCAGGAGCCGCTGGAGTTAATCTGGTTCTCCTTCACGATGATTCCAGTTTAGCAGACATATAATGAATCGAACATACATGTCATTGCTGTGTGCTGATGCAAAGCTTCATAGCAATAACCCTGCACACCATTCCTCTGATATTCAATCCGTGTGCATGTCGCCGTTACACTGTATGGGCCCATTTCACTGCTGGCGCCAAACGCAGGTTTTTTTTCCCCTCCACCCAATGATTTAAACCTGCTATAGGTGCTTACTGTCAGGAATGTAATTTCATGCTAGGATAATAGCACTATAACTTAACTGTGCTGAAGGAGGCTGCTGTACAAGGAGCCTTATACTGTTAGATGTGTGTGTAGCTGGTTCCCAAGGGTGCAATGACTTTCAGGTAGCTTTATCTGAAATATGTAAAATTTTCCCCCTAAATGCCAGTGACATAAAAAAGTTACTGTTTGAATGATCTTATTGGATCAGATCTTTGTCAATGTTTTCAATAAAAGGCTAAAAATGTGACACGTGATCTCCTATTGGTGAGCTGGAGGCAGGCATTCAACCATTATGTGCCAACCCTGTTCCAGATAATGAGAAAATTTAGTTGGAGCAAAGCGAGGCGCCTCTCCTAAAAATAGACCCTGATCTATGGACTCAGGTCACACTGCTGCATATTTAGCATATTTCTGTCTGCTTTTGAGAGGAAAAAATGAGAGGGCATGGGGTTGTCGCTCAATAGTTCCTTCTATGCCAACACAAACGTCGTTAAATCCCATGCGGCATTCCAATAATGTGCTTCCAAATGGAGATTTGGAAGTAAGCATGCTCACACCCTCTATGGAAACTTTATGGTATTCTTTAAACAAATGGCTATATGAATGGTAAAGAGGAAAAGGTATTGCTCGCCGGACTGTAAAATGCTAATTACCAGTAACCTGAAATAGATTTAACATAACACTGTGTAATGGCTCCTCTTGCGTTCACAGGTTTTCATTTATTTGAGAGTAATGTTTCAGTCAGGAGCTATTAGGTAAGCAGGTTTGCAGCGAGAAGCCAGAACTCATTCCTCCATGAAATCATTTATCCAAGTGAAAATAAGTATTCAAGAAGATAAGTTTTTCCTCTGCAGAAAATGTTAGAAATACAGAGGTCATGGTCAAGGTCATGACCTTATTTCTGAAATCCTAGTTATGGCCCTGAATAAAGCAAAATAGAAAAATTAGAAAGTGTTAGAATTAGTTATATTCAACAGCAACAAATCTCCACTCCATCCATCCAAAATGTTTAGTGCACCTGACTTTCAAGTCTGCAGAGCTGTGCGCCATCTGGTGGTGTGAAGGAGAACAGCAACAGCAAAAAAAAAAAAAAAAAANAAAAAAAAAAAAAAAAAAACCAAAACAAAAAAAAAACCTTGTCTGCTGTTCCAAAACAGACGAAAAAAAGTTCTTTATGCATATGAATATCAAAGATGTGATGAGTTAACCTTACAAAAACTTTAGGACAACAAGTTGCTTAATGTGTCTGGAATGAGAATTCGAGTGAAATAATCACACGTAAGAACTTTGCAATGTACAAGTTTATTTTTAATGAACTCTTCAGTGGTTTGTAGTCACAGCACAGCTTGCATGTATTAAGCCACACACCTATTTTACAAGATGATTGGAAAAAAAGAAAACAACAAAAAACAAAAAATCTAAACCAGAGTAGATGGTCGTCAGTCCATCTGCAGCGACTTTTTTTCCTTTCACTAAAATATCTTTAAAAGGCCACTGAAATGCGCAAAAGGTTTTGGGATGCGTGGAATATTCAATGGTGGTGAGTTGCTTTAACCTGACATCAAGACTCCTCACATGGCATTGACAGTGCATGGACATAGTAAAAGGTTAGCGATACCTACCATTTTGTTTTTAGGCTATAATACTACAGCTTAAAAATGGAAAATTAACAGCACTCTTCCAAGATACTGAATACAACGTGAAATGTAGTGAAGCGATTATTTCTTTTTAAATCTCACAATTACGTGAACACCTATTTTAAACTGGAAAAACGCACTGAACAGGCCAGCCACCTCACTGTAAGAGGCCCTGCTGTGATCCAATGACTATAAAAGAAAAAAAGAATTAAAACACACCTTTTTGTCCTCTGGAATTTGTATACTTTTAATAGTAACAGACTGGAACCATAATCGCATGCCATGTGCTGGTCTCAAACAATACATACAGGTATATACAGCATCACTCAGTACCTGCTAAAACAACGTGAGAAATAGAGTATAAACTGACTACACTACAAACTTAAAAAAAAAAAAAAAANAAAAAAAAAAAAAAAAAAGGGGGGGGAGGAAGGTGAGCAAAAGAAGCAGTGGAAGAGTGAAAAATCCTACATGTGATGGACTCGTCATTAAAGCATAAAAAAAAAAGAAAAAAGAAAAGAAATGCATATTGCACATACAGTGAAAGCTTAAATTCCACCAGGTCCACCTCGTTCACTAAAGCGAGAATTTCAATTTTTCCCTCTTGGAGGAAGACACACACGGAGGTACGGAAACGGGGAGAGGGCGGGCGTGGAGACGGAGGGAAACGCGTGTGTTTTTATGCGTGCATGTGTGATTTGTGTGGAAATGAGGTGAGGAGGCGATCGCTTGCACCGAGATGGGAGCTGATATGTGACGGAAGTGGCACATGGAGGGAGGGAGGATGATGATGATGGGAGAAATGGGAGGAGGAAACCGCACAGCACACAACACTTACACAGGAAGAGGAAACGAGAAAAAAAAAAAAANGAAAAAAAAAAAAAGTACATCGAATAAGAAAGATTGTGGCACAAATAAAATCAGGTGTTGAATAATAACTGTTCTTCAGTGACAGCTGAGAGAAAATTGATGCAAGTGTTTCTTTTTCCTTTTTTTATGTACAACTAAGGCTTACGGGTTAAATAGTTTTCAGGCTTCCCCGCCCGCGACGCTTTGTCATGCTAATCACACAAAAACCCTTTTCCTGCTCTGTAAACTGGGTGCTTCTATCAGGACAGCAGCCACAGAATCGGGAGGATTATGATTGAAGATGAGAATGGGTGAGGTGGGGTGCTGCGGTGGTGGAGGAGCAAAAAAAAAAAGGAGGAGAAAAGAAAAAAGGGAGTATCGTTTTTCTGATGTCTGTTGCAATTAATATCTAAATGTGCAATTCCATTAGTCACTGCCATGGGGGATGGGTGGGGGTGCAGAAGACGGGGCGGGNCGGGGGGGTCTGTTCTACTTGGAAAGCTTGCTAATGACTCGAATGAGCGCTCCGTTCTCGTCCTTTAGTCTCTGGTTGTCTGCTTTCAAGTCTGGGAGCATCTGAAAGGGAAGAAGAAGAAACAGGAGAGAGAAAGAGAGAGAGAGAGAGAGAAGGCTTAGACAAGTCTTGACAGATACACGTTGTTAACCAGTCAGGCCGTTTTTTTTTTTTTTTTNTTTTTTTTTTTTTTGTTTTGTTTTTTTTACAAACTGTTAATTGCAGCCTTGGACGAGTCACACAGCATCTCTCAGGGTTTTGGTTTCTGTTTTAATGACATCTTTGTTCCAAGTCAGCAGAGAGAGAAAATGAAAGCAGGCAAACCACAGGCCAAAGTTCCTGGAAAGCCATGCAGAACCTGAACGGCTGCTCAGTGGCAGCCAGAAAATGAAAACGGTACCAAATACCACGATATCCAAAGGGATTGTCCTTTATGTCTGACGCAGACGCCGCAGTCTAATTTAGATGTCTATATATGTCCAATAAAGACACAATGACAATTTAAAGTTTGGTTCCTCAGCAAATAGGATGCCTGTTATTTATGGATCATTACAGATATTCCTTTGTAGATTCCATAAGTTCAGTACTTCTTTTCAAAGTACCAAAGACATTATGGAGGCTTCAGGTAACAATCGTGTTTCTAAAAGGTTTTCTATTGACACACAGCACTGAGAATCTCCTTAAAAACAAACTTTCAGATGACAATCAACTAATTTGCTTTTTAATTCTCTAATCTGCAGAACTGCTAAATGGCGGATAAGTCAGGATGCCTGTTCATGCTTCAGAAGTGCTGCACCTATGACCTTAATGAAGCTGCATGTAGCCTAAACCAAAAGGATTTGTTGATGCCATCTGTGGAACTTAAAGTTTAAGGGGGGAAAGTAGGGCTGGGTGATTTTGGCGCGATGTGTAAAATGACTGAATCGCCAAATTGAGTTTTTTTTTTTGTTGTTTCTGTTNATTTTGGCGCGATGTGTAAAATGACTGAATCGCCAAATTGAGTTTTTTTTTTTGTTGTTTCTGTTTTAAACCTACTATCTAACATTTTTAACAGGAAATGCAGCAGCGGTTTGCTTCCTGTCAAACAAGCCCGTCCATCACGTTTGCTGATGCCACGCCCACAAAGCTTTCAGCAGGTCAGGCTGTCAAGATGCCAACAAACACTTCAACTGAAGATGAGCTCGTTTCTAAGGAAGGAAGGAACGTCACATCAGTGGAAGTGGTTCGGTTTTGCGTTTCATGGCGTCGCGCAAACCAGCGTGGTCAGTAAAGTTTGTAGAAGCTGCAGCTACTAAAAGTAGCAGCACTATAAATGTATTTCAGCAGCTGTGACAGAAACATGCAGCTGAGTGGCAGCAATGCAGCGCTGCCAGATGCAGATGCTGCAGTCGCAAAGTGCCATGAAAAAGCAAATGACGTTAGCTGCATCATTTTCCAGTGTCATGACGTATGATCAGAGGTTCTCAGTATGGTGGAATACTGTAACATGTCAGAGCATCAAGCCAGAGGTAGCAGACAGGCTATAGTTCCTCACAAGGAACCTGGAAATTGCTGTAAAAACCTTTTAAAAGATTTTTTTTTTTTTTTTT
>VXCM01000604.1:27160-107462 GCA_014773175.1 Lucifuga dentata | reverse complement strand
GGGACAAAGGATGGAAGGAGAGAGTGACAAGGAGAAATGTGTTCCAAGAAAACAAATTAGGAGGGAGCGGATTAGGGAAAGACAGGACAATATAAATGAATAAAGAAGAGGGGCCGAGAGGAGGGAACAAAGAAAACAGAAGAGGAAGACCGTTAGAAAACGGGGAGAGATTTCTGGAAACTAACGGAATGATTAAGAGATGTTGATCTATGCTCGTAGACAGTAGAAAGTGACAGAGACGAGATCGGCCTTCTGCCTACGACCTAGAAACAAACACACAGCGACGGGTGTTACAGTTACAAGAGCTGGATGGATTGATTTAATTGGCTGTCACGTTAAGGTTAGACACGCCCAGAACAGAACTCAAAACCAATACCTGATAGCCAGTGATTGATCTGATGGCCTGAGCAGCTACATTTACTCATCACAACCTTATAAACCTGCATCTGTCTCTAGAAGCAAATCAGGTATGAAGTACATACAGTATATTTAAGCATGAATGCATTTCAGACTCAACGCCAAAAAAAAGGGAGCGATCCTGCTTCTGATGACTCATAAAGGGGAAATCTATGGCCTGAATTTGGAGTTCTGGGGAATTCTTGGAAATTTTCTAAGCTAAACCCCATCATACAGAAAATACAAAGCAAACCGAAGTGTGTTTGGTGTGTGTGTATGGTGGTACCTTGAGTTCCTCCTCCATCTCAGAAATCTTCCTTTCTAGAGCTCTTCTTTCCTGTGAGAGACAGAGGAAGGCAGGTTCAGCTGTGGGCTCACACTGCGTCACGTCGACAAACATACACACACACACACACAAGTGCGTAACATGAAATGGAGTGGAGGTGGGGAAGAAGGTGAGGATGTAGCCAGAGCACACACTTCAACACACGCATGACCTGTGAGGTGTCTGCAAGCAACATCCACAGCCTTTGTATTCCGTCCTACAGATTCAGTGATTTAGCATCTCAGGGAGTTTTCACACCTGTAGTCCGTCTGTTCTGCTCCCAACCAGGAATAAAATAGTTCACCAGGGATGAAATGTGTTACCATCTTTTTAAAGCATCCACTGGACTTCGTAATTTTATTTAACATTAAAGGACCATACCATCCATTTTGCATGTTTGAGCCTAAAATACGCAATTTTCACACGTTACGTTACTGACAATCCACTTCCCAAAGGATAAAACTGTATTTCAGCTTTCCTGATATTTTGCAAAATCTCTTAATCTTTCAAAATCATATATTCAAGCGATACACTCACCTTAAAAATCGATGTTTCATCTGCTAATAGCCTTATGAAGTCTCAGTTTAAATTTTTTGATAAATGCAGGTCTTTTTTTGGGTCTATATTCCCCAGTGGAGACATACATTCACTCTGCGCTTTTTATTGTGCTTAAATGCTAAAATTATGAAACTTCTAAAAACCAAAACCTAAAAAAAACCCTGAATACACATCTTGTTCCCGATGACGGATTACCTATCCCAAGAACGTTTCAAATAACAAGTTGATTTTAATAGCGTACCAGAATGAACTGAAACCAATGACGGTCTGGAAGGTAGGAAAAACATTTTGAATTCACCACTCCAGTAGTATGCTTTGGGAAATGGTTGTCAGTAACCTTACGAGTATGAAAATTGAATATATTAGGCTCAAACATGCAAAATGGTTTGGTCCTTTAACCCAGCCATCTCTAGTTCTAGATCAATCAGCAGATCAATAGATTTCTCTTGAATCAGAAGGAATGCAGATAATATTCAGACTACAAACGAGCTGCTCCAGAGTTTGTTTTTAACCTGATCGAGACCATCTCTTCGAAACGGTCCAGGTCAGGTGTTCTGGTCAGCATCCAGATTTGATTCTTGTATTCTGACCTGCCCAATCTAATTGTACCAAGAGGGGGAAAATGAATCCTAATCCGTTTGAACTGGACCAAACCAAGTAGGTGTGAAAATGCCCTAAAAATATTCAAAAGTTGAAATGAGCCAAGACATGGGGTAGCAGATGTTTAGCGGATGTGTTGGATGGAAAGTTAACGAGATGAATAATACACAGAGGTCAGAATGTCCTTTTTAACCAAAAAAAAAAAAAAAANAAAAAAAAAAAAAAAAAGAAAAAAAGAAAAAAAAAAGTGACATTCATATTGGAATAATATTAAAAAAGCCATCAAGACAAATGGCACATGGAGGATGATCTCAAATCTGGCTTATTTTAGATCATCAAAAATAAGGTTATGTGTTAGCTTTTCAGCTGCAGCTAAGGAAGATAAACTTTTAGAGGTTCTCATTCATAAACAGGATGAAATGTAATAAAGAATGTGTGGAAAAGTGCGTCACAAAACACATGCACAGGTAATTCTAACAGTAATTTAACCATCTACATTATTCTATTGCCTGCACACACACTGACACACACATTAACAGGAGCAGTTTTGAGAAGTGGTGCCCACACGCTGCCTCCAAGGTTGAAAACCAAGTGAGAGAGAAGGTGGCGAAGGTGTTCTGGGCAGCGTGGAGGGAGGAAGTCCCTTTAATTCCCAGCTATAAGGGCATGTGTGACATGACAGCCAGCAGGAGACAGTAAACTGATAAAAACTCAGGTTAAGATCATACCACCACCCAGCTGATAATGGGGCCTGCTTGTTACCTTCAGACATAAACCCATCGGCACCGTTACCATGATGAGGGATCATTTAATGCAAATATGTGACAAAAGGACTTACAGTTCTATGTCTCTACAGTAAAAATAAACATGGAAGGTCATTTCTAATAGAAGAGGGAGTGTCATTACCCTTTTCTCCATCTCGAGCTGTGACCGGTCGGCGTAGCGTTCCTGCCTCTGTAATAACGAGGAAGCAGCAGAGTCAGGATTTCTAGCAACATTTACACAGATCAGTCAGATAGTGGGAGGAGCTCCGTGTACCTGTGTGGCCTTCTCTAGTTGCAGCTTCAAGTCCGCCAGCTCCAGATCTGTGTCACGTAACTGAGCCTTCAACTTCTCGTTCTCCGCTAGGATCTGTTCGTAGAGCTGAAGCGACAATCACATCCAGCGGTTACAAAATGCAGCGGGACGCCCAGAATGTTCAGACGATTCCTGCTAGTTGGGATTTTCTGTCATTTGACTTCTAGTTTTTAGATTGTACGTTGAACTATCAGGCTGTTCAATCAATGATCTTAAAGTTTTTAATGTATTTTATGACTACACTACCAGGCCAGAAGTTTGAGGCCACCCCCCAGATTAAAAAAAAAAAAGAAACAAAAAAAATCACCAATACACTGTTTGTTTTACAATTTATTACACAGGAAATTACAAAAATACATAAAATAAATGTAACTAATTAGTTTTCAAGAATTTATCAACAAGAGCACATTATGTAGCCACTATGGCTTAAGAAATGATTTTTAATGAAGGCATCAGGCTGTATTAGTGCAGCACTCCTGTTGTGTTCTGACTCCCTTTGCTGATGTATTTTAACACTGTATTCAATAGATGCTGTCTGCCTTCTCCCACATCATTTGTTTATTTGCTACACAGTCTGCTCATGCTAAATCTGGGGTTGGCCTCCAACTTCTGGCCTGTAGCGTATATGTAGAGCATCTCTTTATACTTCAAATTTGGGACTAATCAGCCATGACATGTACTAACTAAAAAATAAATATACTATGAACTCCAAGATCAAGTCAAAGCAGACTGTTTCAGCATTATATACATACCTTCTTATAATCAGTGGTATCGTCTCTATCCAGTCGCCTCGAGTATGGCCTCCGACCCTCACCATAGCCACGGCTAAGAAGACTATCGTTGCAATCCAAGGATGAAGTGCTGCTCTCGTTCCTGAAACAAATGGCAGCCATTTGTTTAAAGAAGCGAAACCGTTGAGGCACACAGAGGCAGACATAACAAATGAGTGATATTAAGGATTATGATGTGAAGATGTAAAACATACCTGGACAATCTGTCACTCTGTAAGAAAGCAAAAGCAAAAAAAAAAAAAAANCAAAAAAAAAAAAAAAGTGCACATTATTGTTCACAGATGTGTTCAAATGAAGCAGTGAAGCAGAAATGAAATGCTGAACGGAGGGATGGAATTAGCTGCTGTTATTTCTGTCTCAGTGAGCTGGATAAACCTCCACATACTGATTCTCTTCAAGCTGGAGCCTCGTCTGTGTGTATCAGTTCCTGACCTTCACTCCCCTGCAGCTAGCCTCCTACACACAAAAACACTACACACAAGTACACACTGATTCCTCAGCAGCTGCCATGTCTCTGCCAGTACCTACAGATCTGAAGTGGCTCCAGGTGTGCCATGCCTGTGCGGCCCCAGCAGAGGCTCTGAGGCTCAGAAAGGCAGGTCAGATTGGAGGGTCGGGCTTCCAGCAATTTTGAAACTACAGACAGCTTCCTGAAGCACAGGGCGATAACAGAACGAGGCTAGTCTGTGCAAAGAAATGAAAAATGATCAAGCTGTCCATCAAATCTGATGTAGTTTGGTGCAGTTGGAGGATAAATGGCACCAAAAGTTTCCAACATCTGACGATTAACGACTTTAATTTCAAAACATCTCAGCTATTTGATTTGCTATTTGAATCTGAAACTGGAATCTGGATGAATCTTGATGTTTTTATCCACCGAGGTTCATTTTTGTGTAAACTGTTGAGACTGCCAGGCTGGATGGGAAGAGATGGGGAGAGATTTTCCTGATGGCTTCCCATTCACACAAAGATAATTTCCTGCTTCCTATTTAGTGTTTTGTTGCTGCCCCACCCTCTTATAACAGACAGCTGACAGGCTGGCAGCTGTGTTCAAACAGGAAGTTCACAGAGTCAGCGAGATTCAAACAGGAAGTTCACAGAGTCAGCGAGATTCAAACAGGAAGTTCACAGTCAGCGAGATTTCCAAGATGTTTCCCTTTATGCCTTAAGTTGTCCTTTCTTTCCTCTAAGGGAGGGTAAGTATAGATTTGACTAGATCTGACAGCTTCTTCTGCTCTCATTTACAGGCCAGAGCAGAAATGGCACAAACGGAGGGTTCAGAAGAGTTTTCATTCCTCTTAAATCTCACCACCAAACTTCAAATCGGACAAACTCTCTGCCCTCCCTCTCATGTGTGCGCCTTGACCCCACTGAACCAGATTTCCTTTGTGAGCCTGTCTGTTTTTAAAACCTAGCGATCTATGTCCGAGACTACTTTTGGCTGGCGAGGTCGCCGTGGCAACTAGACAATTGCAGGAAGGTGGAAACGGAGGGAACAATAAAAATTCTGAGGCAGCAGACAGAGAGAAGGAAAGATCAGAGGGGAGTGGAGGAGGAAATCATAGCTGTACGGGGCAGAATATCAAAGACTAGGAGACTTTTCTGGCCTTGACAATATGAGATGAGACACAATGCGGGGCCAAAAAAAGAGAAAAACTGAGTATCGAATGAAAAGTCAAGCCATGCTAGAAAAGCAATACGAATACCTTGATCTTGCTGTCAGGCTGGAGGGCTCTAACGTTAAACTCAATTTTATCTACTCTCTGCCGTAGCCGTGGGGATAGATGTATGTGTGTGTGTGTGTGTGCTTTGGTTACCTGTGGTTCTCCCTTGTTGCTGCCCTCCTCTGAGTCGGACTGCTGATCGGGATCATTTTCATCACCCTGGAAATAAAAACACAGATTCAAACCTGGCTCCAGGCTCATGCTGTCTAAATTATCCATGTGTTCTGATCTCTACAACATTTCTCTTACATCTTGGGTCCAGAAGGACACTCCAGTGGAGCGTCTCTTTTCACGGGGCCGCCTGCGATCCCGTATGGACCGGGGCTGAGACTTATCCTCTCCTTCCTTCTCCTCCTCCTTTTTGTCTATTTCTGTACAGCGGTGAGAATGAAAACAGGTAAATTGTGATGAAGAGGATGAAGCAAATCTTCACTTCTGGTAGTCTTGTGTGTACAGGGTTAAACATGGACAGAATGTTCAACAAAGTATTTCTGTGAAATTGCTATAAATGACGTACTTCTCTAAATCATCACTTAACGCCAGCACGATTTTTGACCAAAGAACAATCCGATCCTTTTCAAGTTTGACATCAAAAGCATCCATATATCTAAAACAGAACTCTAAACTTAAATTAAAAAGTATAAAAAGAAAAGTTCCGACTTTTATTTGACTGTACTGCGGACAAATAGGGCAAAAACTTGACTTGGCCTGAGTACAGAGAAAAAAAACTTTGGTCTTGGAAGAACAAAGCAGCCAGTGTTTCCTTCAGAGGAACAGACCAAATCCGCCTTCTGTTTCCACAGAGAAGCTTCATGGCTTTATTCTTTATCAGAAAATCTGCTTAGCAAAAAAGCCAAATCATTTCTTTTCTCTCCTATCATTTCTAATCAGCAAGTGGAAGTTTGCCCATGTGAATTCTGAAATCTGTAGGGATAAAAACCCATATCAGCTGGAGTTCAGCAAAATTTGTCATGCGTGTGTCCATGCATTTGTGGCTTGTCTAATGTCTTATATCTGTTAACTTCATTTACTTACTTTAAGAACTGTGAAAATAAAAGTGATTACACTGAATCTTAGAAATAATCTACATTAAGTGAAAAAAAGGGAAAAAAAAGAAGCTTTTCTTGTATTTGAATGGCACAAAATCATCAGACCTTTTTCCGTGTCTCTGGAAGAGCGGCTATAAGAGGAGGTGATTCCCGTCAGACTGTTAGGCCTGTTGAGGGAGCTGAAACTGGAGGACACTGTGGTGCCACAGAAGGACGGGGAGGAAGTGCTGACTGTGGAAATGCTGGAGATGGAGGAGGAGGATGAAGGTCTGTAGCGCTAAAAGGGAGAGAAAGTTGGAAATACATTTTTAAAAAAAGGTGTTTCCATTATTTGATCCACCGCCATGTCTGAAATACAACACTACAAACACAATAGGAAACATATATTCACACACTAAAACGTAAAACGACACCTCAGAGGAAGAATATACCTCTTCGAAGCTTCGGTACTTTGACCTGTAATCATCCTCCTTTGTCTCCGTCTCCTTCTTTTCTTCTTGTTTCTCCTTGTCCTGCTTCTCTTTCTCCTCCTTCTCCTCTTCCCGGCTTCTTGTGACACGACTCCTGCTGATTGTTTTCTCAGCCTCTTGCAGGTCAGTCAGAGTCACACCCTGCAAGAAGAGAGAAGCAGTGAAAGCTTTAGTGTTTATACACAGGTATCCAAATGGAAACTGAAATCATAAATAAATCTACTTGGCTTTTCTAATGGGACTAAGAATCATTTATGATTCGACATATTAAAGACTGAGTTTAACCGACCTGTGTGGACCTCCTGGACTGTCGAGCCTGTCTGGAGCGAGCTTTCCTCTGGGACTCCGACTCTTCGTCTCGCACTGGTGTCAAGTATGACCTAAGAAATGGAAACAACAACACACACAAGGTTAACACATCTCACATTAGGTATATGCTGTAAGTATAGGACAACTGTTAGGATGGGGAAACTGCCAGGACAACTCCAGCGGCCGTGCAACTCAAATTCAATTCATTTCCTGCTGTAATTGGCAGATTAGCTCACTGACAAATTTGCGCCAACGACCATTAGCAAACCATTTTGGCAGAGCAGACCTCTCTGATGGGATGAGGGTCCAAAATGTAGAACAGTTTTAGCCAACACCATTTGATATGCTACTTCTTAAATAAAGAATACTCTGAAAAGGCCCTGCGGTGAGGTTTTCAGCCCAGTGTTATTCATGATGAAATGATGAGGTGTAACTGTATGTGTCATGCTAAAATGCTAATTATTATTATTATTATGCAGCTTCTGGGACTGCCCATCATCGTAGCAACATGCAAAGTAAATCTGTTCTGCTAATTTCCAGACTACAGCCAACAACTATTCTACACAGCTCTGGGCGGATGTGTGTGAATATTTGTCAAAAACAGCAGCATAAAAAGGAGCTTTTATGATGAAGATGAAAGTCAAACGGAATTCCTCAAGATCTGTTTAAACTTTTGCCGGGATACATCAGGCTCAACAATTTGGGAAATAAAACACTAAGCTGCACTTTCTTCCAGTCTGAAGAGTGCTTCCGTTAGCCGCACAGATGTATGACCTCATTCAGGTTTGGCCTTGAGGAAAACGTGCAGTTTCTGCCCATCTTCCTTATAAGGAGAAGTCGCTGGAACAGTGTGGGCTCTGAAACGCGCTCTGCCCCACTTCCACAGTGACAGGTGGCTCATTTCAGCACTGCAGCACAAGAAATGCACTCGACCCCACTCAAACGCACACTTGCATACATGCTACCCAGGTTTGTGCGCATTGTGACACACTCTCACGCCCCCTCTGTCACAGACAAACTCTCTCTCTCTCTCTCTCTCTCTCTCTCTCTCTCCTCCTACATTCAGTGTACATGAGATCACACACTTGCACGGGCTAGTGGTGGATAAAGTGTGTATTACCTGCGTCGTTCCGAGCCGCCCACGGTGCCGGTGGTGGTGGTGGTAGTGGTAGAAACGGCGGCGGTGGTAGTGGTAGATGTGGTCGTCGTGGTAGAGCCAGTGTTTATAGTGGGGATGACGGCAGCGGACTCCTTCTCCTTCTCCCTCTCTGCACTCTCCTCTGACCAGTACCTGTTCAACACACCTGCATTTTACTAAGAAACGCTGACAAAAGCCATTTCTACAGACATATGTCTGCTGACGGCCATTTTGTAGATCAGAGTTCTTTAACACTTTGTTTCTATGCAGTTTTTGGCCTGTACATGTACCTGCTGGTGAGACTGGTGGAGCCAGTGCGGGTGGAGGAGGAGCCCAGGTTGGAGAGCAGGCCACGATGGCCCGTGGGCGAGGTAACAGATGAGGAGGTGGTGGAGGTGGTGGAGGAGGGGGTGGTCGAGGAGCTCAAGTCTTCTTGCCTTCTGCCAAAAGAGCCACTGTAGGACAAAATATCACACAAACAAAGCACAGCACAGTCACTGCCTTGTACAAATCTGTATACCGAAGCAAGCGGAAGCCTGCATGAAGGGAAGAGAATAAAAAAAATAAAGCTTAATACTAAGGTCAGTTAGTTTTATTTAATCAGGAAGTTAGAAAAAAATGGAAAAAGCACTCTGTTCAGTATTTGTGCTGATTAATTCAACATTGCTTTTCTGCATCATCGTCTTTTACAAGCAGTCTCACTGATGCATTTGGATCTGACGGTTTAATACAAAAAAGTCTGAAGCCCTAAAGAAAAACTTTTATATTTCTGCTTCATGGATGGATGATTTTGGACAAGTTGAGCCAGTATTCATTTAATATTCATCTAATCAGGGAAACATAAAATGAACCGTAGGCACTCCATCAGAGCGGAGAGAGAGACAGTTGAAAGAGGAGAGGTAATGTAGAGACGGTGGTGCCCTGGTGAGGCTGGTGTACCTGCGGTAAATGCTGTAAGACTGGTAGTGGGAGGCGGGTGGCTGCCAGGGTTTAGTATTACAGGTGTTAGGGTCCAAGCTGGAGGTGGACGAAGACTTGGCTGGCACGTCCCGCGTGCTGCCGCTCCGCCCTAGCGCTAGCGTATGGGACGTGCTGGCATGTTGGCAGGCGGGTGGGCGAGAGAGGCATTAGAGCAGTGGACACGCACACACACACACAGATATAAAGAAACACACATACAGATATAAGACTATTAAGCTTTGACACACTATTGGTGCATTCTGGTCATATGGGAATGGCTGACAGAACAACTGACAGCAACAACGTAACCGATCGTTGATGACTGGAAACACCTTTTAGACTTAATGCCTTTTGCCCATCTATCCATTTGTTGCGAAAACAGTAATATCCACAACTTGAAAGCAGGCATTAACAGAAACTTAAAGGACCATACCACCCATGTTACATGTTTGAGCTTAATATATTCAATTTTCATACATGTAACGTTACTGACAATCATTTCCCAAAGTATACTGGAATGGTGAATTAAAAATATTTTTCCTACCTTCCAGACCACCATTGATTTTAATTCATTCTGGTATGCTATTAAAATCAACTTGTTTTTATTTAAAACATTCTTGGGATAGCTAATCCATCATCACGAACAAGACGTGTATTCAGGTTTTTTCGAAGTTTAGGAATGTTAGCGTTTAAGCACAATAAAAAGCGTGGAGTGAATGTATGTCTCCACTGGGGAATATAGTCCCAAAAGAAGACCTGCGTTCATGGAAAAATTTAAATGACCATGACTTCATAAGGCTGTGCACCTATTAGCAGGTGAAACATGGATTTTTAAGGTGGATGTATTGCTTGAATATTTGATTTTGAAAGATTAAGAGATTTTGCAAAATATCAGGAAAACTGAAATATCTTTTGAGAAACGATTGTCAGTAACGTAACGTATGAAAATTGAATATATTATGCTCAAACATACAAAATGGATAGTATGGTCCTTTAAGAGGATCACATCTACTGTCTTTCCCATATGACATGAATGCAGCATTTGTCCATGTCTAGTTTTTGTGCCATAAAAATGGTGGGAATAATAGTTTGTTTGTTTTTGTAGCTATGCTTGTTAAAATGGCTCCGTAATGCACAGTAAAACTCGCTGGCACAGCAACCTGACAGGACAGGTACAGTCATGCAACAGACTGTGACACTGCTAGAGAAAAGTGTGGGCTGATTTGCATGGCTTTCTCCGCAGCTGCTGTTGTGCAGGCAAGCATGTACATATCATATCTCTAATGACATAACCGGAGTGAAATGTACAGCAGATCAAAGTAAGCAGCTATCAACGTTGTCTACACGGTGTTTGAGTTCGGTTCAAAAGTGATGCAAGTCAACCTAATCATGATAATTCCATCAGATCAGATGAAGCAAAGATCTGATGATGAGATGAGGAAGGAAGGTTGGGAGAGCTTCGCGTCGTAGAAGAGGCTAACCTGCGCTGGTAGCTGGGGGTTCGGTTGGTGGAGGCACTTCCTTCGCTGTTCTTTAGGTCATCGTCCCAGCGTCGCCGGGTGTAGGAACCACTACGTATCAGAGCGGTGGCGGTAGAATCCCTGGGGAACCACAAGCTACAATAGCACCCCGGGGTTCCAAAAATAGACTCTGACACAGATACTGTGTAGTTTCATAGATTGTACTCGGCGTCACCCTTATGTAACCTAGTGACACCCTAAACTGTAAAGCCTTAATCAAATTAATGAAATCTAGCTTTTCTAAGTTTTTCTTTTTTGCTTGTCAAATCTATTGTTGCAAAATACAAAGAGCAGTTGCTTAAGGCCACACACCATGCAAAGCATCGACACCATTTGCCTGCAACACTAAGCAGTGTACAGCAGGAGGCTCTCAAACTAATGCACGTTTACACATTAGGCCCTGGGATTTACCTGTTTTCCTTCTCGTCAATGTCTGAAGTACTGGCCAGTCTTCGAGGGATAGTGGGGGCCACATAGGCAAGCCGGGTTCCTTTTTCCTTTTCCTGTAGTTGGAGGACAAAGAGAGACCAGCAAGAAATGTCAAATACCACTATTAAGAATTTTCAACTTTACTGTAGGCTCCTGTCCCAACATTTGCAAAAGGAGAGGATGTGAGAACTGAGACACATACCAAAGAAGAAGAAAAAAGGTTTCCTCTGCTGACCTTGTCTTTGTCCTTGTTGTCCAGGGAGGAGGAAAGGCGGGGGCTGGAGGCTGAGCGCATCACACCAGTTGTGTCCTTCTCCCTCTGGGCCTCCTTGGTGGCTGTGATCTCCGCCAAGGCTCCGTAGCTGCCAGTCTTCCTCAAACCCAAACGCCATGACGCCGGAGACTCGTCCTTCCTTTCCTCCTCCAATTTAGATGAGAACTTCACAGCTTGCTGAGTGAGCTGAGGGGCAGGAGGAAATGTAGCACAGCAGGTTAACTTTTTTACATTTCTAAAGCTGTTAAATGAGATTTTTAGTCATCATTGTAAGTAAAACAAGCCAAACGGGTTAAAATGTTCATTAATCTGTAGGAACATCAATTCCTGCTTAAAATAAGGAGACAAAGGAAGAGGACAATTTGAGGCAGGACATGCCAGCTGAGAGGTATGATCACATCCAGGTAAAAATACACACCTGTACCTAACCAAGTCTTTAAAGGACCATACCGGCAGTCGTGCATGTTTGAGCCTAATATAATCAATTTTCATAGATGTAACGTTACTAGCTATAATTTCCCAAAGCATAGTACTGGAACAGTGAATTTAAAAAAAATTTTCCTACCTCCCAGACCACCACCGGTTTCAGTTCATTCTGGTATACTATTAAAATCTTGATACTTGAAACGTTCTTGGGATAGGTAATCCATCATTGCGAACAAGACATGTATTCCATTATATGATTTTAGCATTTAAGCACAATAAAAAGCATGGAGTGATCGAAAATGCACCGGGGAATATAGTCCCAAAAGAAGACCTGTGTTTATTAAAAATTTAAACAACCGTGACTTCATAAGACTGCATAACTATTAGCAGGTGAAACATTGATTTTTAAGGTGGGTGTATCGCTTGAATATTTGATTTTGAAAGATTAAGAGATTTTGCAAAATATGAGGAAAGCTGAAATACAGTTTTATCCTTTGGGAAATGATTGTCAGTAATGTTACATATATGAAAATTGAATATATTAGGCTCAAACGTGCACGATCGCTGGTATGGTCCTTTAAAATGTAGTCCAGAGAACCTGCTGTTCTCAGTTTTGTTAAGTTAACGTTCTTGGACAATGGGTGGTGACACAATCCATTCAACCTGTTGGGATTTTAAATTTTCCTACACAAGGTCTGGCCATGTATTCTGTGACATGCCAAAAAAGCATGACAGGAATAGTGAATGACAAACAAGTGGACAAAGCATGGAGGCCACGAAGACACACAATGAAAGCAGAACTAAGAAAGCATGTTTGATGTGCGAATACAAAAGTGTGTAGGATTGGTGAGTGACAGTCAATGACAGGAAAAGTTCAATCATCATCACCTGGATTGAGAGCAGTTTGGGGGGGGGGNGGGGGTGATAAGTCTTTGTCAGTGCACACATGCATGTAGGACAACAGAACAACTCTGGTGCACACTAATGCCTCACCATCGGTTTTTTGGGCACAAGAGAAATGCCAGTTTTGCGCAAGCCTTGACGCCACAATGCAGGACAGCCTGGCTCCGCTACAGGCATGAGGGGAGTAATACAATCAAACTAAAGCCAACCAAGACAAGAGCCCAGGATGAGAAAGATGCAGAGAGAGAGATGGAGGGGCAGGGAAGAAGACAGAGAAGAGGTTGAGAGAAAGAGAAAAAGCCAGAATAAGACAGAAGCACTAGCAAATGAACCACACTTTATGGCAAGGACAGATTTTTCTTAAAGCCTTGTCACACCACACAATGTTTGTCATCAGATCTCAGTAACTGTCATTATTGTTCTCAGATGGAATAAGTGACAGATTTGTTATGCGTACAAGGGAATAATGGAGAAGATAATACACATTTGAAAGTGTCAGAAATGGACTTGTTTTACTCAGCTCACTCTTGTTAGAAGACATTATGTTGTGTGTGACTTCTAGGCTTTAAAGAAAGATTTGAATAAGAATAATTTTCAAAGAGAAGCAGAAAAAAAAGAAGTGACACCAGAAAGTCATGGAATGGTGGCTCCTGATTGGAGGACTTCAACTAAAAGGTGCAATTTAAGAAGCAGAACCTATGAGGAGGAAACTAATGCCTGAGAAATGATGATTCAGTGGCGTGACTTCAAAAAGCAGATGAGCCCTGGTGACTAGTTGCTTTGCTCTATCTTGCCAGCAGAGGGAAGCAGACTCACGAGAGAAAAAAATGACCATACCAGCCCAAGTTATATTCCTTCACAGCCCACACAACTCACTCTTCTATACACTACAAATAACTCTCAGCCAAACAGTCTCACAGTAAACTGTTAACATCGTTCCTAATTGGTCTAATCATTCCCCCATGCAGCCCTTTCCATGTTTGTTAAACGACAAAGACAACAAGTCGCAACTCCCATTCTCTGTTCTCTTTGTGACATTTTGTCAGCTTTCTGTACTCGATGTTCCGCATGGTCATGAGAAAATCCCAACCATAAGCAGGTATTTGTGTAATGGCCTGGAGTCTGAACCGCAACCTCATTTACGTAAATCCTGTCGGCTGTGAAATTAACTTTGTGTTCATGAGTGAGAAAAAGTAGATAGATGGTGAATTTTATTTATTTGTGTACATAATAAAGTACCAACATGTCTCTGTACTACAAACCTCTCAGGGCCTCATGTAACAGGGGGAGCTGCAGTTACTACTTGGAGTAGTGCTCAGTTAGCATAGCGATGCGATTACATCATCACTGTGCTGCAGAATTTAATTTCCACCCAATTTCTTTTAACACCAAACGAGCTGCTTGTTCATTTATATGAAACGTGTGGTCAATAATAATGTTCCTAACTTCACGATAAAAAGCCACCCAGGCTGTTTTTAACAGGGTGGCGATGGTGAAGGCAGTACCTTTTTCATCGGTGAGGTGGGAGTCGTCACCTGGTTGGTGGGGCTTGTTGGAGACGACACAGTGATGCTGGCTGGGGCAGGTGCTGTGCTGTTGCTCACTGAAACTGAAGGCTTGCTCTTGTCTGGAGGGGTTAAGAGGATAATGGTGTAAGACTGGTCAAAGTAAATAAAACAGATCTTCTCTAAATAAAATAAATCTTCTCTGTTTAGTTAAGAACGCCACAGCACCTGCTTCAGTCTCTGACTCTGAATCTTCTTCTTCCTCTTCCTCACTGGAGCAGCTTGATTCATCCTTCTTTGCTTCCTCTTCATCCCCTTTCTCTGGTTCCAAGGTTTCAATTCGTGGGGCGGGCTTCTCTGGCTCCAGAAGTAGAGTCTCCTTGCTGCAACACACAAAAGTGGCGCTATTATTGTCTACAGTAACTTGGTAGACAATTTTAATGAAATGACTTTTTTTTTTTTTTTNTTTTTTTTTTTTTTTATCGTCATGAAATTCACCTCTTGAGTGGTTTCAGTGATTGGTTGTTATTATCCCCTGTGGTTGTCGTTTCAATCAAAGGAGATTTCTTAACGTCCTTCTTCTCGCTCAGCAGCTGGAATAAATAAAAGGGATTTGAGCAACGTTAACAGCCGAAAGATAATGTGACTATCAATCAGATTGTAAAAATGAGATTCATATATTTCATATAGATTCAGAAGCAATCAAAACCAATATAATTAACTCATTCTGCAGCAAAAATTTGCAAAACTTTTCTTACACATGACCTTTATCCAATCATTAGCTCCAGACTCTTACCAGATTCTGTTTCTTCTGTAGCTCTTCTAAGTATCCTAGAACATCTTCATCTGCTACATCAAATGCCGTTTGGCCCTGACGGGAAAAAATTTAAGTAAAAACGTTTTCAAAAACGCTAATATATTTTTAGTAGCACCAAATCACTCGTGTGCTGGAGACTTACTCACCATTTTATTAATGAGGTCCATGTCACATAGGTTCTCCACCAGTATCCTACATGCTTCCTCTTTGCCCCAGTGTGCTGCTGCGTGGAGAGGACTCCAGCCATCATAGTCCTTAATATTTACATCATACCTCGCTTGGATTAAAAGCCTGTCCAGTGTAGCAGGGAGAGGGAGAGAAAACAAAAATAGTTTCCATTAGAATGATCAAATCTGGATTTGACTCTGTAAACTAATCTTTCCAGGTCCAGGCTTTTAGAGATGCATCAGCATTGTAACCTTAGGTCAGATTTATGAAATACAGTGTCCACTCCCCCCCCCCCCCNCCCCCCCCCCCCCCAAACACACAGATATTTCACCTGACAAGTTTAGTAAAAATTTTAAACTTTGGTAAATTTCAAAACTTTAATACTTCCGTCAATAAATCTGCCATCACAGGGAAAAACATTTGGACCCTTGTCTTCTATTTGACAGCCACATTCAGCGTTAGAGATGTTAGTGCTATCTATGGCAGCGGGGTGGACTGGCTTGCGTCCCAGAGCAGNAGCGTTAGAGATGTTAGTGCTATCTATGGCAGCGGGGTGGACTGGCTTGCGTCCCAGAGCAGATGGACGGGCTGCTGCAGCGCTGATCCTCCAGCAGCGTGGCTTTATTAACAGCCAACAGAGACGTCACAGCAGTGCAGTGACAAGATGCAGAGACCAAGAGTTTGGCATCAGCGAGGGAAAAGCCTGATGCAAAGCCTTGTTGCTGTCTGACTATAAACAGTACCCATATGATGTAACTTACAGGAAAGTATTGTGTTAGTGCTAAGCAACACTCGCCATTTCAGCATTTCCAGCAATAAATGTGGTCAATAATTATTTTTTTTTTGTCCCTACATGGAAATGGGAGAGTGATTCTGAAATATAGAACGTAGAGTTTATTTGCCCAGAACTTGCTGTAATTACTTACTTTAAAACCTCAACATATCCCTTTGCAGCAGCTACATGGAGCGCTGTTCCTCCAGACTTGGCGTGACGGACATCTTGAATCTGGCCGCTGTTGAGCCACTGGCGGGCATCCCTCAGCATGACCCGCTCCTCCTCTTTCCGGGCCACCTCGATATCCACCCCTAGCAAGACAGAAAAGGTTGATGCTGTAAGTCTGACATACGGGGATTACCTGCGATTTTGGGAATGGCACATCACCATTTGTAAATTCAAATCATGTACAAGTGAGTGAAAATGTCTGAAGCACATAAACCAAGATTAGTTTGTGACAGCTGATGATAACAGCAGGAAGACAAAACAGCAAATGTGAGTTGGAATGTACACAACCACGAGACAAATGTTTCCATGTTTAAACACCGCTAGAATAATGACATCTTTTACAAATCTGTGTCAAGCAATATCCAACCTACATAATCATGTGTTTTTATTAAAACAAAGCCTTCATGTTATCAACTGTGGTTAAGTTTCCTACAGAAAAGACAAACAAGAAAAATGTTGCACTCACAACCTCCCTATCTAAACACTAGAGGGTGTTGTCAAATATTTGTCCTGCTTTGAGAAGCAGCTTTATGCCAAAATTCTGTCAACTTGACAATGAAATAGGAGGTGAAAGCACACACATAGGTCCCAGCTGGTTAAGTGGGTCAGTATGTCTGAGCTATAGGCTGCATGAAGGCAGCGGTGAAAACAGGCCTGTACTGTCTTGTTGACACCTGGCTGGAACATGAGACAGCCTGAGACGCATTGCTGCACAAGTCGATGACGAGTCAGCTGAACGTTGAATGTGCTGAACTACATAAACAATGGTTCAAGAAGTGCTCTGGGGAAGAAGCCAAAACTTCAGCTGATGTTATAGGTTTTGTTCTCCTCTCTAGGTTTCATCATCATTCATTTCCTGACACCCTACAAAGCCTGTAAGGCTGCTTTGAGCGTTTAAAATCTAAAGAAAAAGGACGGCTGGATGGCTGTGTCTGAGTAAAGAAAAGACTGACAGAAAAAAGTGTCGAAACTTAAGGTTTGTTCCTGCTAGCTGGAAAACAGAACAAGGATAAGATATGAGAGAGATCAAATCTCAAGGAACCGAAGAGGCGGCAGAAATTAAAGCTGAGCTGTCAGGATATACCCAACGTCACAAGTTACAAAAAAGATGCAGCGCAGGAGAAAACTGACCTAAGATAGAGTCGTTTAGTTCAATTACTGTAAGGAAAATGGGCGCTGGCCAGGTAGGGTGACATGGTGAGATCTCTTGGGAAGAAGTCGCCTACACCACATCTATAAAAAGCAGGGAGCAATGGCCTCTAAGTAGGACTACAGAACAAGAGCCCAGTGGAGGAGTTGGCAGCAGTTCAAACATCAGTATTTTTTTTTTTTTTTTTTNTTTTTTTTTTTTTTTTTTTACCAGAGAACAACACATCATCCATGTAGTACTGAGAAAATAAAGTGAAAATCCAAAGACTGCCTCTCTCTTCAACTCATACACAAACACATCTATGTCTGTTTAAGTAAAAATGAAACATCTAAGCAGGATTTCCAGAGGGAAGCACATTGTTTCTGCCTTTTTAGAGAATTCAAGAGAACAAGGACAAATAATTAAACAGCTTTAATCTTGGCTCAAGAAGAAACTGCTACCAGAACAATTCAAATGACTCCTCTGGCCCCCCAGCAACCAAGCTAATGGGGAAACACTGTGGCCTAGCGCCATTAGCGAGGCTGTCTGCCTCGCGTTCATCACAGGCAGCAGTTTTCACGAGGCAGCTGATGGAGGGGGAGAGGAGGGCAGCCTGGTCACTTAACCATACCAGGGTCAAGGAGAGGATCAAGAGGTTGTCCTTGCCATGAGGAAACTATGACCACTTGTTGCCAAGTTTAACCCCATGACTGGTATCTCTTTCAGAGGAGAAAATCCCATTACAAACATACAGAAGCGTTACACAACAGTTACATAAGCTCTCTGCTACCTCTAATGTGGAGAACTGAGCTGTGGATTGTCTGCTGCTGCCCTCAGGCCAGGATTACCACAGGTTCACTCTTCTGTCAAGTTTCATCTTCTTTCATGCAATTCTGCATGAATAATTAAATGCGGATCAAACTTAAATAAGTAAGATCTATATCATGGAAAAAAAAATATTGGGTAGTCTGGCTCCGTGGGTTCTATGAGCACGTTAACTGCAGGCACACATTTGTGTCTGCATCAATTAGTGAGGGGTGGTAGAGAAGATGGACGCTCTGAAGCAGGCAAGACTTGTATCAAGCTTCAGAAAATCAAGGCTAACAGCTTCTGTTGGCTGAGATGGTCACGGTTCGGGGGAGTGTGAGTCCTCACTGTTATATAATACTTAAGGAACTAACAAACAGCACTCTGGGTGTAATTATCATTGGATGCCATGTGATACTTGTCAGTTTTGACTTGCAGATGTAACTTATACATATTACAGAGATATTATGCAAGTTTTAACACTGTTGACAAGCAAGGTCATGATTCAAACGTAACGCTGCGTCAGACATGTGTATCAACAACGCCCAGATACCACTTTGCTTAGCAATCTGGAAAAGACTTTCATACATTATTGTAAACTATCAATAACTTCTCACTGTGTGCCAACAACCCATGTTAGAAAATGTAAGAATGCCATGGGTGCTCGTGGAAAGGTGCCACAGAGAAAGTCAAGCCAGCCAACCATTATTACTGAATATGAGCTGGGAAGCAACCTTCTGCCCAAGGCCTGTTAACACGTCTGTGCGTGGCCTCTCACCGTAGGGGTGGGCCTTTAATCATTTCAAGAATGCCCAGGCCAAAAATACAAAGACTCCGACTTTTCAGTTTTGACTCATCACATGACGCTCACGACACAGCTGGATCGCTTTTCTACATTATGTAAGTTTTCTTTTAAGCGAGCCAGTGGAAAAACAGCAGGTGACCGACACTCGCTGATAATTCACAGATCTTGTTTGACACCTGACTTGTGATGCATGAAATGCACGTAGGCCGTCCTGCATGGCTGCCGTGAATACGTTTGCCACGTTGAGATTGTTTATAGAAACAGATTAAACGGACAGAAAAGACAGTGAATTGTACTTTAAGTCTACTCAGATATCAGTATCAGTTCCACAAATCCTGTATTTATCACTCTCCTTTTTACAACATACATACCACCAATACAAGCTGCATTATCATTGATGCTGAACAAGTGGCTGCTAAGTTTTCATCAACGCTTCACAAAGTTGCTAAGTGGCTTCAGGTCTCGCTCTGAATACCAGGAAAACAGCAACAATGTACTTTGCTAACAAACAAAAACAAACTGTGTATCCACAACTCAGTGCTAATGGAGAAATAATTAAAAATGCTAATGAGGTTAAATATCTAGGCATTATTTTGGATCCCACTCTGAGTTTTAAGAGACATGTTAAAAAGGTGAGTAAAACATTGAAGTATAATATTGCTCATTTTAACATATAAGAAATTCATTAACAACAGAAGCATCAAAAACATTTGTGCATGCAATGATGTTTTCACATTTTAATTACTTTACATCTTGTTGGTCCCAGGCTAGTAAGAATACTCTAAAACCAAATGAGATTCTATATAAATGAGTTAAATAAGAAATCACAGGATTATCATCACTGGAATATATTGTCTAAATACAACTTGTTACTTGTTGAATATTTCATCTTCTATTCTGATATTCGACTGATTCAAGATAATTCATAATGCTGCTTGTCCGCCATTGAAGAGCTTTCTCTAGTTCTGCTCTGAGCAGGACCTCCCGGTCTGCTTTAAGGTCTGATTTAAGCTTTAAGGTCTGATTTAAGCATCCAGATACGACATACCGCTTTTGCACAATCTGCTTTCTCATTTAAGTCCATTAAACATTAGAATAGCCTTCCAGCTGAGCTGTAAACTTGCATAGATTTTTATTCTTTTTCACATGGTGCAAAAAAATGGCTTCTTAGCAACCAGGCATGTCAACATTAATTTGACTTTTGATTATATTATACTGATTACAGAAGAGTCCAGTATGACGTCACAGGTATGATGTTCTGTACCTTGTCGGTTGATCTCATTCTGTAGGAGTTCCTCCATTGCTTCCTCTTCAGCAATGTCCAGAGGCGTCTCACCTTCACTGTTCACCACCCCCACGTTGGCACCCTGACTGATCAGATACCTGCAACAACACCACACACACACACACACACACACACACACACACAAACACAGGATTAGCTGNCCTGCAACAACACCACACACACACACACACACACACACACACACACAAACACAGGATTAGCTGCAACAAGATACTGATAAACGTATGAAAAATAACATTGTTTCACATTGTTCAGTTTATTTTTGCGATGAAAAGTCTGAAGTCAAAATAAGGGCTTTGACGAGGTGAAAAGGAGTTAAAGGTAACTGTCACTTCCCTCAACTGATGCGGAAACGGATGAAGGACGGGACCTGTGTAATACTGCTTTTGGACCGCCGCCAACCTTTGTTGACACTACATCTCAGTCGACATCTCCTGTTTTGTTAGGCACATCTTTAAGACACCTCTGGGCATTCTGAAGCTACCCTAAAACTGTTCTAGCTAGCGTTCTCTCTGCAGGGCTGCGTTTAAAAGACACCTAAATGTTTCGCAACGTTTTCAAGTAAACAGTAAATTAATATTTGAATAAGTTTGTGGCAATTCAGATGTTTGACAGAAGTTGATGCAAAGTCATTCCTAAGTAATATATAGATTTGAAAGGTCTTTCTCAAAATAGAACTTGTTTAGGTGCAATATTTAATTCATACATTGCAGACCCAAGCAGGAAGGTATTTCTGTCTGTGGGTTTCCTGCAGATTGGTGAAGGTTTTTATAGAAGAGTAAGTGTTGGAAGTGGGTTTGCTTTAGGCTGGCAAGGAGGCAATGAGCAAAATTCCACCGCTGTTTTCCTACAAGTTGGTTAACTGGGTTTACAGCATAAATGAATAGGAGCAGCCAGAAGTAGTAATTATCACAACTCTGCAGTCTTGGTCTGTGTGACCCTTCAGAAACTCATCATCTGAAAGCTAAGAATGCCCAGAGCTAAACCAGAAAAACATCTCAGATAACCAAGGATGACCACGATGACTTAACATTACATTAATGACCGCTTATTGATTTAACCCCTTAAATAGATTCCATATTTCTCTCTTATGCAATGCTAATGTCTCCCCCCCCCCNCCCCCCCCCCCTCCCCACTACTGACTCCAGAGTCTTACAACTACACATCATCTTGAGTTCAGCTGCTTTCAATTACAGCTGTTGTGAGACTCAGGCCCTTCTCATTAGGCCAACACACCACTTGAAACAAGCTCATTGCTTCTAACTTCCCCCACATGGCAACTGGCTGGCTAGAATCACGTTTCATAGTTTTACACCGTCTTGATTAGACTTTCTATTCTGCCTGTTTTCGGTCAGTTTTACTGGGCTTGATGGCTTTGTGGTCTGGGGTCCCTCCGTGAGATTATGAGCAAACCCTAACATTAGACAGCTGCGAGCTTCACACCGAGGATTTGGGGAGAAGACAGAGATACCTTCCTGTTTTTGCAGCTCCCATTGCTGGGAATAAATGGATCTACTGAGAACTTGCCACCCACATCAGGTTGCAGAGTTGCTCCCTGTGACATGATGTCTCCATTCGTCATCCATATCAGGCTAGCCACTTGACCTTTACATTCATTGTGCGACAACAAAAAAGCTCTTGTTTTGTGTAAGATTAGCCCAGCACTGATGCAGTTGATGTGGCCTTATGGACACAGACTGACAGGGTCTGAGAAGTCAACATCTGAAGCCATAAATACATGTAAATATCTGAATGAAAAGGCTAGCCTAATTTGTTCTCATTACTTCTATAGTGGCTGCTAAAGTACAGCATGAGCGCCACTGAGACACTTGCTTGGTAACACAAAGTGGCACAATGATTTTTCAACCATCAGCAGCACTTGATCCTTTTGGGAAAATGCCAATAGTGGGGATCAGACTGTAAGCAGGTTCCTGTAATGTAACACAGAAGCAAAGCAGGTCACAGCACACTCCCAATATGCCGAACAATAAGAGCAAGTGAGCTTCCTAGCCCTCTGTGGCCTGTTTAAATATCCTGATAATATCTGTGTTGTGTTCTGTGTCTTAACTCAGAAGGCGAGAAAATGTTAGCGTGTAAAACTGTAGCACTCAGTTTCAGCTCGAGCAGGTGACCCTGATCTTGCCATATTTGTTCACATCATCCTGAAGATGTGTGTTTTTCAGATGGGGTGCACCTTCTGTCAAAAGATGGTGAGACAGTAGAGTTTCAACTGAATGTGACGGCTCCTGACATGCTGATTTAGCTACGCTGGCTAAAATGGCACCATTGACCTTTCTACACGTGTCAATCTAGAGTTTTTGACAATGACTGAGTTGGTTCTGTCATTGGTTCAGACTGAAATAATATGAAAGTGATTGTCAGTGACAGCCCATGTGTGGAACTTTTAAAATCTGATTAGAGTAACACACAAGGCTGAAATATGAAATCAGAGGTTGTTAATGTGGCTCTGAGGGGTGAAAGGATCGCGCGTACTGAATCTACTTGAATCTGAACAAAAGCTTTACCAAAGAAATGATGCATGTTTATTTTCTAATAATAGGTCCAGACAGAACAGGATGTGAGGATGAATTTGCAAACGCCCCTCAGTACTTACTCTGCTATGTCTAAGTATCCACAGGAGGCTGCAGCATGGAGGGGGATCCAGCCTTCGTTGTCAGGCTGGTTGATGCCGGCGCCATTCTCCACCAGGAAAGTCACCATGTCAATATTGTCATCTATGCATGCCTGAAGAAAAGAGAAGAGAGGAGTGAGCCCACTAAAAACAAGTAAAGAGCACCACCTTTGATCCAGTATATCTGTTTATGTATGTGCATGTACGCGCACATGTGCACGTGGGATTGCGTTAGTGGGATGACTTGTACTATTGTTACAACAAGCAACATGAAAAGTGCATTACTGTTCCTCTGATGGACTGCCACGTGCCTCGAGAACTGTTGGGGAATTTTGGCAGCCGCAGTGATCCCAAAATGCCTGCACATAGCAGGAGTGGTTCGAATACCACATACCGTAGTACTACTGATGGAAGTATTGAGGTGCTGAGCCGATGCGTTGCTCATTTATGCAAAAGAGACAGCCGAGTTTAAAAAGCTACCTCTCAAAGACTATATTAATTTGTAGAACTAGCCAGATCTGAACATGAGCCAAATATCTGCCCAAGTGTGATAAATCAATCCACTGTTCTAACCAAAACACACGCGTCATCCTCTTACACAGAACAGCTGATGAATCATGTCAGTCAAAGCCACATTCATGGTAGAACACAGCATTTGGTCGTCTGCATTTAATGCATCCTAACAAATAGAAACTGTAATTATTCTCTTTCAATGGTGATCAGTTACATCTATAAAACCAGTGGTCAAGAGCAATAGCAGAAGTAAGTCCCTCTGCAATTTTTAAGTAAAAAAATGGTAGCTCTTTGGTAAGCTATTTAAACATGCCCCATTATGTCTTTGTTATCTTTTGTTTTTAAATAATCCGTGTATGAAATGTGAGTTTTATGCTGGAAAGGTTATTTGTCTCACCGCATTTGTTCAATGTAGCCTAAAAAAATAAATAAATAAAAAAATCTATTCAAAAGCCTGTATTTGGCAGCTATTTGGCAGCTCTGTGTGATAATTCTCCCACCACGACAAGCTCAGTTTGTTCTGCTAACCACAGAGTCACTGTAGTTTTTCAAACAAACGAAAATGACGACCATATTTTCTTAAAGATTAACATTTATATATGCATTCCACAAATGTTCCTGCCTTGAAGCAAAGACATCGGCTCTGCCCAAACCGTTAGTACAATCTACAGTATGTACTTCAATCTATGTACTGAAATATTAATGTTAACAAATCAATATGTATGACTGATAAATCTGCACATTATATATGATAAGCTAACAGGACACAGATACTCGTTTTAGTTTCTTATGTCTCAGCCAATTAAATGAGGCATTTTTTACCCTCATATGAACTCCAAAGCCAACAATTTGATTGTCTAAGCTTCTTTCCCAGTGTATTTGCAGCCATCTATCTAGAATTCATACATCCACTGACAGCTGCTGTGGAAAATAAATGACAGAGACAAGTATTACAAATCATTGCATGAGTGCAACAATTATCATTCAGCAACATTAAACCCAAACCCCCNACCCCCCATCCTCCCCAGCCCTGAACACTGTGCCTGGACTGTCTCCCACTCTCTCCTGGGGTTGCTATGACAACAAAAGTCTTGACAGGGGAAACAGATACACACACACACACACACGAATGCACAGCGGCCTCACGTTCAGGGCACACGACTATCTGGCTGGAATCCTTGTCCAAATTTGGACCGTTTGCAGCGCCGTACATGGCCAGAGATGAGGAGTGCCTGCAAGGGCCTCACTGAGCTTATCTGAGAGTGAGTGTGTGTGTGTGTGTGTGTGTTTCTGTTGGGATGTGTTTGTTCTCAGGCACAGAGTTTTCCAGGTGCAGATTTACTTTTTTAACAGATTTAGTTGATCTTTGTTACCGGGCAGACAGCAAAGAAAGATGTGAACGCGCTTTAGTCTGAAACTCTTACTGAAATGTCACTGACAGAAGTTTCGACATTTGGGTGCCACCGCTGGCTGCAAATGATGCGGACTCCCCCAAATGACATCTTCCTCCGATCCTGTCCGTGTCCACAGTTTGATAATATTGACAGTATAGACCTGTGGTGTGTTAGATATTGAGATTTCCAGGATTTAAAAGCAAGTATTGGGCCAGCCTAGACATCCCTAACTCCCTCCTCCAATACAAATGGCGTACGAGGATTTCAGAACTCCCACAATGCACAAAAAAAAAAAAAAAAAAAAATCAAGAAAAGTTCACTTTGTCTAACCTTACTTCCAATTTACCTCCATCATAAGAACTGAATTACTGCTCAAACATTGATTAAATTCCATCTTTCTGAAGCTAATTAATAATTTCTATTGTGTCTAATATTGTCACAAGAAAGGTGCTTAGTTGACACTAATTCATACAACATGGCACCTCTCGTAGAGCGTGACTGGTACAATATGCCAACAGTAGCAAGAAACAGTTAAGCAAGAAATAGTATCTAGACATCTAGACTTGCATGGTCAGTGTTTTCACTAAATTCAGTATTGTGCCAAATAATGCCTTATTTCCCATCATCCTAACTCTACAATGCTGATAAAATATGCAATTTGCTAAAGTTTGCAGCAGATACTCGTGGGAACACTGATGGCAACTGATGATATTGCCTGGTATTGTTAGTTTGCTTCATGATTTTATGATATGGCTGTTTGGAGTGAGACGGGTGGAATGGGCTCATAAGCACTTTTTTTCAAAGGACAAAACGGGTTCATGCCTCTTCACATAAGTACAACAAGACCACAAGTGTATAATTTGGAGCATGCCTACAGTTTTACTACCACCATCCTCCATCATTCCATCCATTTTTGTTCCCATGGCTACTGTGAAATTACTCAAACTGGAAAAATTATTGTTGCAGCTTTTTGCTTCTATACTGACAACTATTCTCCATAAATCCTCCCCTCTGTCAGACCCCTACGCTCCTCAAAATCCCCGTTTCTCAGAATAGAACCAAGGCTCTTACGGGGAAGAGCCTCAGCCTCCCTCTTCTGTGGGTCGCCATCCTTCCTCAGCTGGCTCTGCCCAGCAGCTACAGGAGCCCAGCTAAGGTAATCCCTTAATGGCTGTAACTGTCTGTGGCTGACAGGTGCCAGAGTTACGGCCTGCGTGAAGAGCTTGCATAGCGAAGTGGCCAGAAGGACAGGAACAGGAAGATTTTAGTCAAATCGTGAGTGGAGGAGGAAGCCACAATAACTGCCACCATGTCTCCTCCATTTCTAGTGCATGTTACTGTCTAACAGCCTGTAAAACGCCTCCATCTGCGCTACCGAGGGAGGATATCGCAGTGCTGAAACTACCAGGAATGATCCAAAAGCAAAGCAACAGAGTAGCCGAGATTTTGTAAGAGATGCACTACCAGGTTTTAGTCACATCTATCACGGTACAAAATGTTTGAAATGGCAGGCAGAGTGAGTGAGAGAGAGAGATTAGGGGCTCTGACTATTAAAGCAAGTTTAAATAAGCAGCGCTGTGAACTGGAACTTGCCTCACACACACACCACAATCAACCCCTGAATGATATGTAGGACTTGTGCTCTCAGTGAAACGTTCACAAACATGTAGTGACTCACATCGCCATTTAAACCTGTTTGGCTAGTGTTCCTGAGAGGGGGAGAAGAAGAGTGGAGGCCTTTTTAAGCATGAACGCAAGAAGCTGGGTGTAAGGAAAAAGTAGGACAGAGAAGAAAAAATAAAATCAAACACAAAAAAATATAAGCCAGGCAGGCATCTTATAATGTTCTGATTATGATGCAAAGAAGCCAAATAATTAACAGAATTCTTCCTTTTAAGGTATCTTTGGTCAATTATTTGCATCATGTACTGCAGATGAATTTTACTGTAAGGTTAAAGGACCATACCACCCATTTTGCATGTTTGAGCTTAACATCTTCAATTTTTGTACATGTAACGTTACTGACAATCATTTCCCAAAGGATATTACTGGAAAGGTGAATTAAAAATGTTCTTCTTACCTTCCAGACCACCACTGGTTTCAGTGCATTCTGGTACGCTATTAAAATCAACTTGTTGATACTNTCCAGACCACCACTGGTTTCAGTGCATTCTGGTACGCTATTAAAATCAACTTGTTGATACTTGAAACGTTTGTAAACCATCATCGCAAACAACACGTGCATTCAGGTTTGTTTGTTGTTGTTTTTTTTTTTTCAAAGTTTCGTAATTTTAGCATTTAAGCGCAATAAAAAGCGAGGAGTGTGGGGAATATAGTCCCAAAAAGAAGACCTGCGTTTATTGAAAAATTTGAGCAACCCTGACTTCATAAGGCTGTGTAACTATTAGCAGGAGAAACATCGATTTTTAAGGTGGCTGTATTGCTTGAATATTTGATTTTGAAAGATTGAGAGATTTTGCAAAATACCAGGAAAGCTGAAATACTTTATCCTTTGGGAAATGATTGTCAGTAAAGTAACATGTATGAAAATTGAATATATTAGGCTCAAACATGCAAAATGGCTGGTATGGTCCTTTAACATTTGGTCCAGACAGCAAGATCCATCTTGTGGGAGAAGCAATGATGACAGCTTCAGAGGAACATTCACCCTCATCCTTGTTAAGATTGCTGAAACTCTCTCATTTTCCACATGACCATGTGTGACTTTCTCTAAGTGTGAATCAAAGTCACAGTCACACACAGATTTGGGACAGAAAAGCTGGATGTAAACCTTTTGTGGAGAAATAGAAACAAATACTGACTAGCTAGGCACCTTGTGGTCTCAGAACATTAGCATCCATAGCTAGACAGCACTTGATGTATCCTGTTTGTCTGCCAATCAGGACTACAGCAAGAGTCCTCGCCACCATTTCTGATATACAGCACTCTCTAATGGAAAGAAGGCTTCTGGGAAGCTTATGTAAAGCGAGAATCAAGTACTAATATAATCAATGGGCACAGGATGCTTCACTTGAGAACAGCTCTGTTTATCCATTAGGCCTTGTGGGATGTGCTGAGTTCCCGTAAAATCCAAAATGTGGCCAGTGGTGTCTGTGAAATCATTAATTGATGAGACTTGGAGCATCCCAAATCAACTACATCATTCACGATTTTGGGTATCAGAGAACGGTTAGCCATATTCCACCAATATCTAACGGTGGGAGGAAAAAATTAAAAAAAAACTGAAATAATTTTTTAAACCAGGTGAATGAAGTCACAATTTGCGGTGTTGTAAAGCGGAAAAGTAAAACCAAAGGAGATGTAATGTTTAGTGTAAAAACACACAGAGCAGCAGGATCCACAGTGACGCTTCAGCAGAGCTCATCTGATCCTGGTGGCTGTGACAGACCACTTAGCGTCTTATTTCACAGCACTGCTCTTACCATGTTCTTTTCCATCCCCTCAAATCACGAGCTCTAAATCACAAAAAGTGTCTGGTGTGTTTATGAACCGGTGTGCTCTGCGGCGGGAGCACTTTAAAATGAATGTCAGGCATACGTCAGCGGAAGGTCAGCCAGCATTTGGCAAGAAAGCACTGGCTTCAAGTGCCACTTTTGGAAAAGCGGGAAAAGGAATTTGTCCGCTTTGTCAGTCAATCAACATGGAGCGCCCCAAGAAAACCTGACATAGAAGACAAACACATACTGGTCCTACAACTGGAAGCCACACTGTTGGCAAAGACAAACATTATCCTGCTAGTATATATATGTCAGGGTATATGCATGTCAGGGTATATGTATATAGATGTCAGGGTATAAAGTCATAAACATTGGGTACATGCAAATCCCTTTTCTCAGTCGTTCATGCCGACAGAAAAGACCAATAAGATATCATTCCGTGCTGTGCTGAGATGCAAAAATAGCAAGTAAAATTTGTTTCGCTCCGATACAATTCTGTCATATTAACCCACAGCTTCAGAGTAGAGCTGCAAATATCCCTCCAATTCCTGAGACAAAAAGGTAAGGAAAGCAGGACCTTGTATCTGCCACACACATACACAAACACACACACTTTTTATTTTAGTGCAGCCGCATGGGGCTAATTATGGAGACTATCTATAGATAAACTCAATAAACCTTCCCAGACCAGCAGGGATATATGTAGAGAAGATTACAACAGAAACAATACAGTATCCATCATATGGACTGGTCTAATCCTAAAATAATATGGACAAAACAAAAATGCACCCAAAACGTGCACCTAAGAAAAGAGACCGGTTTGTTGCCATGACAACAAAGCCTAAAAGAGAACACGGGTTCAGTCCTTGTCAGGCTTCTCTAAGAAACATAAATAAACAGAGGAAGTGTCTTTATTTTAAAGCGCTCAGGGTTGCTCGGACAGTCCCTGAAAGCAGCACGAAAAGCACAAAAACATCAAAAAAGAAAATCTTGTCATCTTTTTTTTGTAACCTTTTGCAGACACAACTATTAATCTTACTGTATAGATTCTGTGTTATAACAAAGGAGAAATGGTCAACAGTCTGTCTTCTATGTGGACACTAATGCTTTTTATTATAATCGTCGTAATATGATTCAAAACACACATCACCTAAATTTCTAGGTAAAAGACAGTCAAATTACTGAGCTGTTAGATGCAAAGCACAAAAAAAAAACAAAACTAAATGCTGAATCATTCTGTTATGCAGAATCTTCAGCTAACACAGACAAGTCTGACATTCTCATGAAGACTTTAAAGGCCGTCTTCTTCCTGCTCCGGTAAAAGGGGATCTACTGTGCGTGTATGAAAAGGGGAGCTTTATTATCTATTGGGTCATTGGGCAGAGCTCCAAGCTTAATTTAGCAGCACTCCACATCAAGAAGACACTTGAAGACCCCTCCCCTCCTTGACTTCCTTTAGTAGCACCCTCAGGTGGTCAACTTAAACACCCTGCAGAAAACTCACAGACACACGAAGCCCGCTAAGCCCACTGAACCAGTACTTGATGAAAATCAATGGCTCCTCTGCAATAACCTGGCATAAAGTATAAATTAAGCTTTACGTCCAGTATGTGACATTAAAATCAGTACAAAAGGTTGTTTAGGGAAAGCTGTAAAATATCAAATCACAACGTATCACTGTGAGGATGCAGCTTTTTAGTACTGCAACAGCTGTTTAAAGCCCCTGCAGTAAGGCTGACTCACTCACTTGGACTGCAATCACGACTATGGCTTCCCTTGCTGTCATCTGCAGGTAAAACGGCTGTAATATCAGCGATGAGATGCATGAGGACTGGAAGCTTTCAGTATGTCAGGAAATCCTAAACATTACTTTTGCACTTCTGTTGTAAGATTTCTCAAATATTGCATGTAAAAAACGCATGATGATGAAATGATGTTGGCTTTCGGAGCTGTTGGCTTAAAGGACCATACCACCCATTTTGCATCTGATATGAGCCTAATATATTCAATTGTCATACATGTAAGGTTACTGACAATCATTTCCCAAAGCATAGCACTGGAACGGTGAATTAAAATGTTTTTCCTACTTTCCAGACTGCCACTGGTTTCACTTCATGGTTTCACTTCATTCTGGTCTTCTTTTCCTTTCGGCTTTCCCTTCAGAGGTCACCACAGCGAATCATCTGCCTCCATCTAACCCTATCCTCTGCCTCCTCTTCTCTCACACCACATCTGGTACGCTATTAAAATCAACTTGTTGATACTTGAAATGTTTTTGGGATAGGTAATCCATCATTGCGAACAACATGTATATTCCAATTTTTTCAAAGTTTCGTAATTTTAGCGATTAAGCACAATAAAAATCGCGGCGTGAATGTATGTCTCCACCAGGGAATATAATCCCAAAAGAAGACCTGCGTTTATCAAAAAAATTTAACGACTGTGACTTCATAAGTGGCTATTAGCAGGCAAAACACTGATTTTTTAAGGTGGGTATATCGCTTCAATATTTGATTTTTAAAGATTAAGAGATTTTGCAAAATAGCAGCAAAGCTGAAATACGGTTTTATCCTTTGGGAAATGATTGTCAGTAACCTTATGTGTATGAAAATTGAACATATTAGGCTCAAACATGAAAAATGGGTGGTACGATCCTTTTCCTTTAACTCATAATAACACAGGCCTTGTCCCCCCCCCCACAAGGAAAGACAAGCTTGCTCCTTATAAAGCATCAGTGTGGATGACATAGCAGCTTCTTCTAGATTACACAGCTGGTTTCTCTTGCTTTACTTTTCTCCCTCCAGCTCGAGTACTACTACTTTCTACAACCACCTAGCCAGGAAGCAGCAGTAAGGCCCTGGACTAGCATACCAGTGGAGAAATTCCCAGATAAGTAATACTCCTAGCCTTGGGAGCTTCAGGCATCAGCGCTCTGACCACTCCCTGCACGCTACATCATCAGCTCAGAGGCGCACAGCCACTTCCACAAAAGGAATTCCTTCTTACCGCCTGCATGTGAGTATGAGTGCTTATGTGTCTGTATTTGCGAGCGTGCGTGCGTGTGTCAGAAAGATCAATCCTGACAGTCGGGCAAAAGAAATGGAGTGAAAAATGAAACTAAAAAGGGCAAACAATTTATGTCGAAGAGGGAGAGAGAGGAAAAAAAAAGGGGATGAGCTGTGAACTGTACTTGTGTGAAAAACTATGCACAAATGTGAACTCTGTAAGGCACTGCGTGTGTATGTCTGTGTGTGTTTACATGCAAGACAAAGAGCTCGCAGCTCCTGTGCTGTTGGCAGGGTTCAGAAGGCCAGAGGGTACGAGGGGGAGGGTTAGAGTGCTGCAGGGCGACCAGCTGGGTCCCCCCACTAGTGAGCCCTTTTGGGAGCTGTAGCCAGACTACACACACACACAGAGACACACACAGCCTCTGCCTGTGCTCTAGCTGCTGCTGCTACTGAGGACAACCATATAAGGCCCTGGGATTCCCATGGAAAAAGAAGGCCAGGATTGAGGAAGAGGGGGGAAAAAATGCCGGCAAGACTGTAACTGTACATTTCACTTGGTCTTTTTGCTCAGCAGCCAAAACAATAGCTCCACTTGAGAGCCAAGTTTGTTTCCATGTGAGGGGTCCAAAGGCGAGAGGGGGCACCGGGAAGGGCAAGCCAAAGAGGTCAGATAACCACGGAGAGAGCTGGCAAAATACGTCTGTTGAGATTTCCATATAATAGGAGCCTTATGTGCAGGGTTCCATACAGAGGATGGAACTGAGCTCGGTCTGCAGCTACTGACAGCACAAGCTACTAAAGAGGCATTGAACATGTTGCACAGAACCGCCAGTGTGCTGCCACTATGTCACTGCTCACGCCAACGAGCTTCCAACACAGGAGGTTTAAATGGGTGGAGTGGATGCCTGCAGGCGTTTTTACCAATCTATAACCATTACCAGGACAAATATGGATCGTCACCACAGTCCACTCTTCCACTGCATCACAATCCATGATGGATCGCCAATGTGTTGTCATGCGAAGCACAAGAGAAATTCTATAATTTTGGTCAGAACAAACAGAAATCTTTAAAAACCTTTATACAACGCACGCTATGTTAACGTACTCATATATAAAGATGCATAACAGTTAATAGACATATAATTAGAAGATTGCCATTGCCAAGATTTTAACCCTCCATTTAACAAGTCAGATCAAAGTCTTACTCAGAGAAAATTCTACACAATTAAAAAGCAAACTGCAATTTATGTATTATACCACATACAGTATAAAATAAGGAGGAAGTATGTTTTTTTCCCCACAATTTTTTAATTAGGTATAGCGGTGCAGGTAGCTGTGTGTGTGTGTGTGCACATTTATGTTAGGGCTAGCTACAATGACAGATGGAGTGGGAGAAGCAGGCGCACTAGTGGAGCCTCGAAGAGGAAATGAGAAAAATAAACAGCCACTTCCTGTTCCTCTCTGGCCTGAAATCTCCAACACCCTGATCCCTCCTACCACCACCACCCCTTCAGTAAGGAAAGATGAGCAATCCCCCCCCCCCNCCCCCCCCCCCGGTCTAGTTCTGGCCTGGGAAATACACAGCTCAGAGCATTCACCTTTTACTGGCCTTCACCCAACATGAATTACACTCATGGATGCCATGCTGACAAAAAGGTTTGACTACAAAGCCATGTATGGTCCACAGTTTCATGACTTTTACTGTTATGATCTGGAAACAGTCAGACCAAGAGCTTGAGGACCACAACTTGACTGATTTCGGCAGCCTGACTAGTTCTGGCTCATTAATTATTCATTTAACAGTCTATTACATCTCAGCTCAATTAGACTCAGTGACCTGACATTTATGCTCTATAAAACAAGGAAATCAAATTTAAGTTCATGACACTGTAATGACTTCATTTCATCATGTGTCTTACTCTCCAAACTAGACAGAAATCACTCCTGTTTGCTTTTCATTATCTCTCTCTGAAGAATAGAAACATGTTACATTATATGCATTATTTTCTAAAAATGTTCTTGCAATTACTTACTAAATAGAATTAGGCTCAATCGATTTCTTTAATTCAACACCGCTAAATCTGATCAAGATCAGAGCTTTGATTAAAAAAAAAAAAAAAAAAAAANAAAAAAAAAAAAAAAAAAAATGCCACCAGCAGGCAACAATGGTGTCAGTAACACTCACTGTCCTTCATGTCAAGTCATTCTTTATTGTACAAGGGACGTTTGTTGTAAAGCCAGGTTTAAAGACACCTTGGACTATTTAAAAAACTAGTGCCATGCCCGTTCAAAATGGTGTGTTTATGGTGTGCGCCGCAGCCTGCCATAATTTTGTTCTGCACGTCCTCGTGAGCTAGCTTTGTTTANTTTATGGTGTGCGCCGCAGCCTGCCATAATTTTGTTCTGCACGTCCTCGTGAGCTAGCTTTGTTTACTGTAAGGGGTCGGGTTGAGACCATGGCACTGGACCGGAGATATGCTGCCGTGCCCAGAGTGTATCCTGCCATGAGGACTACTTTTTACTGGCACAGCTCAATTGGAGAACCGCTCATCCAAACAACTTCACATGTAACACTGCACGTCCTTGGGTCCTGAGCAATAAACTTGCAGAGTTTCAACTCCATACAGTGCCAGAAATATTTAGAGACAGACAGACAAAGATTCAGTCTTTATAGTTAGATAAATAAAAGATATATTTTTTTAAACTAAAAGTGTCATTAGTTCCTACACAATCTCACATTTGCCATACTGAACTATTGTGTGGCAGTTATGGTGGAAAAGATGTCAATGGACAGCAGTTCTGAACCCTAGACATGCAAAAACTTACCAAAACATATATCAGAATCAGCCTCTATGGATGGGAAAATATCAGATAATCACACAGCCTCCAATGGATGGAAAATGTTGTTAAAGTTCTGCAAACCTGGTAAACTGAAAACGTTGAAGGACATTCCACTCAACTATCTTCGAAATTCATAGCAGTATTCATAGCAATTCTGATCTGTCTTTAATCGGCCAATCACCATTTTCACCTTCAACCACATTTCATCAGCTTAAGATGTAGCCATTTTGATATTAAACAAGAAGAAAGTAACCTCTGTTCCACAAACAACAAATGGACACACACTCGCTGCCTTAATTGTACTTTCTCTGTAAGACAATGAGGAATTCACAGTCTCCAGGTCCAGGTGTTTCCAGTTCAAAAACAGCTCATTAAAAACACTCAGCGTGAGGCATGTGACTGCTGCCAAGCAAACAACAGTGGGACGGCTTCAAGAAGACCTGGCTTAAGTAGAGGACATACACTATGTGCCACAGGCTGGAAAACAACAAGTTGAAGTCATCCCACAAACATTTCACAGCCGCTCAGTACTATGCACAGCCTCACTCTGCCTGGAAATGTGGGGACGGACAGAAAAGCAAGTGGCAGGCATGAGTCTATTAAGGCACCTGGCAGGATGTTCAATCAATCTGTCTTCCACGAAAGACTCAACGGGTAAGTATGCACTCGTGATGTCTCATCAACTTCGGGAGCCATTCCAGAAGGCAGCGAAAGAGCTACAACCTGATGCATGGGTGATAAATACCCAAGAAAGGAGCAAACGATGACATCATCAAAAAGCATTCAGCAGAGAGGAACACATATTATAAGTTGGTGGCCTCTGTGTGAAAACTGTCCTTATTTTCCCAACGAATAATTTAATCAGGCCAATATTCAAAAATATGGAACCCTCCATGCAACACATGACGTGTGATCAGTCAAGGTCAAGTCTGACTAGACAGCCTGGCAACGTGTTCAGCAGCACGGCTCATATACGTGGCAACAGGTTTACTCTACAGAGGAATTCTCCTTACGACCCCAGGTGAACCAGTTCTAACCTGTAGTGACGCTCATCTGAATACTTAAGAGAACCCCGAACCATTCCAAATCCTGCATGGGGAAGCCTCCAGCATTGTAACCCTGCTGACACTTCATCAATGCAGTGCCAAAAAAAAAGGTGAGATTCTAAGAAAAGATCAGAGGAGTGAAGGAATCAACTTAATCAGGCCTGTTTATTAGTTTGAGAGGAAGTGTACTTTTGATGTATTTATCTCCAAATATTCTGTATGTTCAGTCAATGTAAATGTTTGTATTGTACTCAGTATTATTCTTGTTCTTACAGAATATTACCAGTTTTTGCTGCCCTTTTATTTACTGCAAACTAACCCTTCAAACCCATTAAAATGAGAACTCCGGCCATTTTGCATGTTTAAGCCTAATATATTCAATTTTCATACATGTAACGTTACTGACAATCATTTCCCAAAGCATACCAGAACATACTGGAACAGTGAATTAAAAATGTTTTTCCTACCTTCCAGACCACCACTGGTTTCAGTTCATTCTGGTACGCTATTAAAATCAACTTGTTAATACTTGAAACTTTCTTGGGATAGGTAATCCATTATTGCAAACAATACGCATATCAGGTTTTTTTGTTAAAAGTTACATAATTTTAGCGGTTAAGTGCAATAAAAAGTGCAGAGTGAATGTATGTCTCCACTGGGGAATATAGTCCCAAAAGAAGACCTGCATTTATCGAAAACTTTTAACGACCGTGACTTCATAAGGCTGCATCATTATTAGCAGGCGAAACATCGATTTTTAAGGTGGCTGTATCGCTAGAATATTTGATTTTGAAAGTTTAAGAGATTTTGCAAAATATCAGAAAAGCTGAAGTATGGTTTTATCCTTTGGGAAATGATTGTCAGTAACGTAACATGTATGAAAATTGAATATACAGTATTAGGCTCAAACATGCAAAATGGCCGGTATGGTCCTTTAAGCTTACACTGTGGCAGTCAGCTGTTAAAGCTATATCTGTTGCTCGTACAAGGAAACAACTTCGATGTGTCACAATCAGTAGAGGACCTGGCATGTTGGAAAGCATTGGCACGCAAACACCACACGGACTTCCTGCTGTTGATTATGGGTTTGGGTAGAGAGGCTGAATGAACAGGCAGCAAGGCCAGCTTGACAAGGCCAGACCTGCCAATTACACAGGTAAAATGTGCACGTTCTGGAGCTTCAATTCTAAAATTAACGTTCTCAGTCATCAATTAGGCTGAAGTTACAATAGTGCTACAATGATTCACTGGTGACTGGAATTTACAGTAGCAGTATACTGCTGCACGAGAAGATGAAGTGAGGGTATCATAATTATCTCACATTAATGGACCTACACCACAATGAAGCTAATCACAACCCAAAGCAGCCCAAAGTGATGCAACCACTTTCTGTCTTATCTATATAGAGGAAACAAGCAGCAATGGCAGGGAGTGAAAATGCATCAAGACATTTCTTGATCTAACTGTGCTATACATCTTCTATTTTCTGCTGCTGTGTTAATCAATAAGTAATTTCCATGCTGTCTTCCTCCAATTTGTGATGCTGCTCCTACTGTTTCTTTGAATTTAATAGATACTGTAGGTTGAGTCTTTTGCAAGAGTTGCTTTGTTTCATGTTGTTAATAACTGTGATGCAATGACTGTTGTACTGTAGTTTTTCTCTTTGAAGCATGATTTATCAAACGCTATAGTTTAGTCAAATTATAAATAATGGGAGAAGGATGATTACTAGGACTAGATCCACAAGCTTTCCTTTACACCAAATTTCACTGAAATTCAGATGAGAGGAAAACAGACAAAAAACATAACCTCTTTAGGGGTAATTTCACTGAAACAAACATAGGACTCCTGAGAAATACATTTTTATTGCATTATTGCATTACTCTGCTGTAACACATTGCACAGACCTGTGACAACTTGGCAAATTATTACAGTGTAGGCGACTGCTTCCTAGACCAGGTGTAGAAATATCAAACAAAGATGTCTCACTGGCAAGAACAGACAAACATAATTCAGATGGCAAATAGCAATTAGGTCTAGATATTATTTACCACAAAATGCCAAAATATGACAATAGCTATTAACCTTTTAGGGGGGATCAGCAGTTGATTGTTTGAAGACAAAGAACAATAAAATCTAGACTGTCTAGCTTCAGTAACATAAATTATTAAGTGAGATTTTAATGTATTCCTCGATTTATTACAAATGCATGAGTGGCTAGCAGCTACTATAAGGCAACTGTTAATCATAAAGAATATGAAAGCCTTGTGCACTCTTCTACAAGAAATGTGATGTGAAAGCAGACGTTCCTTAAAATGCGCATACATCAAATGCCGCAAGAGAGGATTGGCATTAATTGTTGTCCTCCAAGATCCCGTTATCGCAGGCGATCATGGACCAAAACCTGGGGCACTTTACCATAAACTGCCAACAATATAATTTCATTTCACCCAGCCAACATTTCTAATGATGCTGACCTTTTTCAGATCCACTAAAGGGCCTCTAGCAGGCAGCAACTCCTCCGCTGGTAATGCCATAGAGGCAGTAGCTTGGGGACTACGTGTCTACATGAAAAAAATCGGCATGTTGGCTTTACGTTGAATGCTCATCTGATCCTGCTGCCAATATCCAAAAGTAGGTAGTTCACCGCAAAATCACTAGGTGTTACAAAATTGATAAAAATACTGAATGAAAAGCTCCTCTTCTAAATCAAAGTGAGCGCTGGCTTACGTTCCCGGAAGTTAATGTCTAAGAATAATTTGAATACTCTCTCTAAACTCTACAGCAAATACAGCTGATAATCTCAGGGCTGCCTCTGCAGACTTGCAGCAATTATGTAATGTGTTAATATGACTGATGATGTTCTGGATGAAGACAATGCAGCTAATTCACCATTCTCCCCCACAGGCTCCATAATTGTTCCATTTCTAGATTCATATAGTTGATTCTCACTTCAAACGGCTGAGCACTGTTGAAGATTCTCTGTGCAATCTGTTATGCAACTCTCTCTGTACATGCAAATCCACCAACACAAGTGACTAGCAACCTGCCCTGAGTTGTTGTCATGGAGACGGCACAAGATAATGTTCATACATTTCAGAGCCATAATGAGGGTGTGTAATGTCAACAGAAGGCATTGTAATAGCCAATGCTGACATGCTAAGCTGAGTTCGGCGCCATCAACTTGGTCCCAGGGATCAGCAAAGGTCATGAATGCTAAAAGAAAGAAGTTCAGGTGAGGGTCAGAGAGGAGATTTTCTTATGCAAAGCAACAAGCACCAGGTCTGTCCACGCTAATTGCCTCGAAGGAGCTCAGTGGGCAGCAGTCAGCTGGGCCTTGGCATCGTGTGGGGAGAGGCGAGCAGGCAAGCCAGAGGGAGAATGACTAGAGGGGAGGGGTTTAGGTGACAGCTGAGGAATGTCTGCTCCGCTCTCTTTGCCATGGTTTCCAACGACTGTCATGTGAGGAATGCACGGGCTAGGACGACAAGATGTGGAATGCTACCCTCTGAGATGAGTTTAGCTGATGGGGTCTGGAATCTCCACTTGTCTAATGGACCCCTTGTTCACTTGTACATCTTCTCTACCATTGATCTGAATCTGTGCAGAATGAGCTTCAGTAAGCCAATCTGACTGTCTCAGTCACTCGCCCTACAAAAATAAAAATAGATCCAGAAACTACAAAAAGCGAAACAAAGTCGCACTTTTCACTGTGACAATCTTGCATGGAGTTATATCCAAAACTAAAAACATCACACATTCTTATTACCGTATATACTCGAGTATAAGCCAATCTTGTGTATAAGCCCACCCCCTGATTTTGACCTGCAAATTTAGATTTTTAAATAAGTCAACCCCCTGATGTTGTTCCATCAATTTATTTGTTTATCAAATTACCTGTTTTTCTGGGTATTGTCATAGTATTCCTGTGATTTTCTGAAAATAATCCATGTGCCAGGAAACATGATATTTATTTCAGCAACTGATTACCGTAACTGACATTAGCTGACATTAACTTTTCCGGANATGATATTTATTTCAGCAACTGATTACCGTAACTGACATTAGCTGACATTAACTTTTCCGGACTCCTCTTCCTTGTATGAATTGCTAAACAGTTCATTCCAGTCCTGCTCTGCGTAATGTACAGTACCGCACTGGTATATGAAACAGCACTTTTATAAGCTCGTCTCTGATTGGCCCATACTTTTGTCTTTGACCAATCACAACAGCACTTACTAGCCACTTCAAAATGTGTTGGATAAGATGTTTTGTCAGGAAATATCTCATTCTAAGGTATGACTGAAACTATTTTGCATGGGTAGTGGTAATGGGTAGTATTTCCACCCTAGAAATTTCGTTCTCTGGGATCAATTTCTTGTGTATAAGCCAACCCCGATTTGCTTTGTGAAATTTAGTAATAAAAACTCAGCCTTCTCTATGCCTCATCCCTAACAACTGCCATATTTGCAAAAAGAAGTAATAGTCTTCATCATGTATCACATCATAAAGACGCCAAAAGAGAACATATTTACAGGTCCTTCAGAGACAAGTCATTTTTTAAGTGACAAAAGGTCTGTGACTCACACAGAGGTACAACCTCCAGCCTAAATGTAAGCTTATACCAGGCCTGTACTACAAAGCAGAGCTACAGACTCTGAGTCATACCCAAACTTAGTATCATCTCCTGAAACCCAGTTAGGAGAACTTGTGGTAGTGGTATTTATAACCCTGCACTGGTCAGCTGTGTTCGGAGTGATATCACTGCACCCAGTGAGGAGTGACCTCTCATGTAAAAACACTGACACACTTCACAACACAGCCAGAGGTCAGTCACTCCAAAGAAGAGGGCATTTCAGTTTATCATACAACACTAAACTGTCAAAGGTGTCTGTGAGGTTTTCTGTAATCGACAGGCTTTTTGCTGATGGTACAAAACAAACATCAACAACAGCATAAGGACATAAAGAAATATATTTTGCTATGAATACTGGGTAATTTATCTCTTCTTCCCATGTACATACACACACACACAGCAGCTTCCCATCTCCAGAGATGGTTAGGTCTGTAGAGCAGCACAGCAAATTCTTTCCTTACTCTAGCTCATCCCTGGACATCAGCCCAAAAAAAGGCAACATTTCCACTCACCGAGTTTTCACAGGGGGCCTTATTAATTCTAGATTTAATTGTAGCAGATTGTGCGTGTAAAGAATGGTTGATTTAACAATAATATCTGTAAACCCAGTGGAAAATGTTTTCATGCACAGTCAGTCATCATCTACAGATAAAGTTAATGACCTATCTCAGAACACTTGCTTTTAAAACTTTTAATAGATGAAAAAAAGCCCTGGACAATAAACACTGAGACATGCTTATCACCATATAACAAAGGTGTAGATAGCAACATTAAGCTTACTCAGACTAGACATTTGGGCAGTGGGTAATGGGATGACATCACTGAAGCTAATATTAAACATTTAATGTAAGAATTCTTTTGTTAATCTTTAGACCATTTTAGAATTTAATATCCAAACAAAAAGTGAAAAAGCATCTCTGTATGAATGCAAAATAATGACTAAATGATGGAACTTTGCTTTCCACTGGTAACAAATGAAACTTCCAAGCAAAATACCGCAGGTTCCAGGGTGTTCTGTTTCCTCAGCAGTCCAACATGCATACCATGTAACAGCAACATCCTTGGTACAAAATGCCTCTCCTAATATTTCGTATCATATTCAATTTACCTACTCAATAAGGGCAAAAGTGCCATAAATACAGAAAAATAAATATACTTATTGAAATGATAGTGTAAGCCCACATCTGGAGTGTAGCAAAAAATAAAGCTTGAAATGAGTAATCAAAGTATTCTAAAGCAGTCTTAGACCAAACTGGGGCAACGAAAGTTAATCCACAAATTTAACCTAATACTGCCATTACCTGAGTAAAATCATAGCTCTCGGTTCTGTAGTTACAAATCCTTCCATAGTAAATGTTTCAACTGAAAACCTCGTTCCAAACATGAACACGGGCTTTATTTCCATGATAAACTGGACATTTTGGTGTGTTTGGTTTGAGAAAGCCATTTACATAGAATAGAACCTGGCGTTCCTGACTACCGACAGCCAAAAACAGCTGCCATTTTCATTATTTGGCTCTATGAGCACAGAGGCTAGTAAACGTAGCTACTCTCGTTAGCGGGGCAAACAGTTTGGCAATGCTAACACTGCAGCCAAACAGCCAGATATTATCTAAACGGGTATTTGTAGTGAAAGAAAAAAGCACAATGGTCGCTTTTGGTCATTTTTGGAGACCAAATGTTACGCGCTGACGTTGTTTCGCAACCTAGCTAACGAATGAATTAACCTTAGCTAAATCACCATAACAGCTAATGGGAGCTAGCAAAGCCTGCTAGTGTAGCTTTAGCATGCATTTGCTTGGCCAACACTACGTTGCAACAACAACTTCTCTTGTTTACTGTTTAACCACATTCCAAATCATGCACAACTGCGTATTAGTCGTCACACGTATATTAAGCAAATCTGATATAATGTTACGGCCTTGTAACGATTGTCTTAACTAGCTACCAAGTCAGGGAGCTAACTAGCCAGCTAGCTTCCTCCCCAGACAGTAGCCACAGTCGCGTTGGAGGGTTTATCAACAAAACGAGTTTTGCTGCCAGCCATTACAGTATGAACATTTTAAATAGAGCGTCTCAAGCAATGACATCATGTATGTGCTATCCTGGCGATATTGTGTGCCAGCAAATTAGTTGTAGATCATAATGAAACTGAAACATGGAAATAGTCGTGAGTGTTTAGCTTGATTATACAACATAAGCTAACGTTACAGCCTGAAATGCAGCATTACAGCAACAGCTATTAGACTGCACCTACTGACTGTGGACATGGACTCGGGCTAGTCCACTGAGACATGAAGTATCACTCAGTGCAAAGCATTTAACTTTGTTCACTGTGAATTACAGTCTATAAGTTGCACGTATAGCCACGCACTTGGACTTAAACAGCCCATAAAAAAGCAGAGAAGGAAACCGCTGTATTCCTCTGTATTCTGCGTCTAAAAGGACGAGAATATAGGTAGGTAGGTAAACAACGGGATGAGAATGGCTTCCATTTGACAGGTGTTCCAGGATAAGCAGTCGTTAGCAGCAAAATTAGTCTGAGTCTTATAGTTATGGCGCTGGCAGTGTCTGTGACTGACGGATACGCCTATAGCAAGCTAACACAAACCTGATGGAGGGCGGTGAGACCGTCTACATTGGCGTAGTTGATGTCAGCGCCCCGGTCAAGCATTCGGAGCACCTCCTCGGTATCGCCGCTCGAGCAGGCGGCCAGAAACACGGCGCCATCATCGAACTTCACCTTCGTCTTCTTCTTTTTCAGAATAGGAGGCTCCTGGTCCGTTTCCGAGCCCAGCCATCGCTTTAACTGCTCATTCCGCTTCTGCTTGGCGTCCGCCATCTTCATCCCCCTCCTGTGTCGGCCTTCTTATCTTTCTCCGGGAGAGGATATACTTTATAGTGGCACTATCCCACAGCGAGCAGGGGCGTGGGAAGGGAGGGAGGAGGAGGAGGGAGGGAGGGAGAAAAGAGAGAGGGAGGGTGGTAGAGAGAGAGTGGATTGTTTTCCATAATCTCGCGAGATCTAGTGAGCTGCAGTATAACGTCATCGTGAGCAGATTATGAGGGGAGAGTGAGCAGGGTAATCCTTACTGTGTGTACACCAAATAAGACAAGAGCACTTAAAATATTACATAACAAGTTGTCCACAAGCATTTGCACAGACAGACCCTGGTGGACACCGTAGTAAATCTCTAGGTCTATCATTGCTGTAAATATGATTCTACATTCCATAAAATATACTATTACTGTCTATTGATAAATTCCTGTACTTTTTGTTTTGTAATGTCTCACAGAATTGCATAATCATATTCTTTTGCAGGATTATATAAGAGTATGCGAAAAAGCTTACAAAGCCAAGAAAATACAATATGTCTTCCAAAGCTGTACATGTGTAAAAGTTGTACTTGTTATGTCTTCTAATAAAAAGTAAAAAGAAGTAAGGTCTTTTTGTGAAACATTTTGTGTTTTGGTTTGTGCTATATAAATAAAGTAACCTTCTTCTTCTTCTTCTTCTTCTTCTTCTTCTTCTTCTTCTAATAAGTAGTTGTAGTAGTAGAAGTAGTAGTAGTAGTAACAGTAGTAACAGTAGTAGTGTAATTTAATCTGAAATAATTTCATTTTTATCATATTTTCAGGATCGTGTCTTGTGAGTTTGTGCTAAATCACATTTGTTGTCAACAATATTACAACACGTGGGTATAATTACCAAAATAAATTTACAATATGTAAATATATGTGGACAATATTGAACAGATTGTTTGCATATCATGTTTTCCATTGGGGACCCATTTTTAACATTTAGTAATCAATCAACAAAAACTTTGCTTTAAGTTGGTTGCTTGTGTGTGTATTATATTTCTAATATTGATGAGCTGTATATTTCTCTTTATTTCAAGGCAATGGCATTTAACCATGCTAACTCATTATCCACTTTAGAGGTATTTCTTCCACAGAGGGGAAGTATTGAATTAGCTCTGTAAGGCACATGTAACATGTCCAGTTTCCATATAATATAACCACATGGTTACTATGGGACAATAAAAGCCGTCTTATCCAAAACAAACAAGTATTGGTAATAATTTGATGGGCAATACTTTAAGTGCCTGGAATTTCTAGTGGACTCAAACACCAGGGTGGTCCATCTCAACTTGGAGTAAAAACAAAGTGGCCAAACATAAAGTGTTTTGTTTTGGTTTTTTTTTTTTTTTTNGTTTTTTTTTTTTTTTTGGTTTTTTGGTTTTTTGGCACCACTTTGTGTTATTGTTGGCAGAAACCCATGTGTACTCAGCAGGAGGTGCGGTATTGCCTCCTCATACCCAAGTTGCGGTGATGAAGCATGTGGCAACATTTTTTTTTTTTAAGGTGTCATTACCAGATAATGATACAGTTTGTGTGTTTAAACCCTTCAAAATCAATGACATTTTTTACTGCTTGTGCTTGATTAGGTATGACCCACCTACCAAACTTGAAGTTTACATCCTGAATAACAAGCTGTTCAAGCAGAACAAAGATCCAAAACATTTATACATCTGTGATTGTAGGTCCCTGTGTAAAGACCTGTTACACTCATTTTCTCATTTCAAAATCTTTTCTCATGCAACTGACATTGTATGAGGGAGGATTTGCAGTAAATAGTTCTCTACAAATGCTGAAATTAGGCTGAAGTACATTAAATTCTGTGTCAGAAGGAGGTTGTGACACACAAAACACAATTCAGATCCTTAAGTGCTACAGAAAAGTCATGGGAACTTTCTTATAAGTGGCTGTACTGAGTCATGGAACAGCAACAGCATCAGTGTCAGGAAGCTGTTGGCTGGAGGCTTCAGCATGCTGGTATCAGTAGAGATGGAGGGAAAGTGATGCTTACGCTGCTGTTCAGCAGGGAGGGCCAGACTTCCTGTGATTGACAGTTAAAGTCAAGCCATATGGGCCACATCCAGCTTAAAATGTGATGAGTGTAATGTGTGTCTATGTGTGTGTGTGTGTTCACCGTGTTAACACTTGCAACACAAATGAGCAAAGCTATATTTGTCTCAGAGTTTTTGTTTAGTGGTTTGTAAAGGCTCTTCTAAATGTAGAAAATGAACGGTTGAGGCTTTGAATATGATAGCATGAAACAAGAAACAAGAAACGAGGTAATACCTTGCCTTTAAGTTTTTACTCTTTTTTACTACTTTATATAGCATCAGTATTATACCTCATTGTGTTTTTGTTTTTGTTTTTTTGTTTTTCCTGTAATTGCTGCTGCAACACTGAAATTTCCCCTTGGGGATAAATAAAGTACTACTCCACTCTAAACAGGCACATATGCCATTTCCAGTGATAAAGAGCATATGCATATTTTTGGGGCTATTTGAATATACAGTATTTGCATATATGTATACATTACTATAAATCATACTTTGCTATGCTTTTTGACATAAACACTGAACAATCAGATTATGATGGAAAAACTTCAAAATGCAAAAAAAAAAGTGTCAAGTAATTTGTTTTTCCATTAAATTAAAAATTCTTTTAAATTTCATGTTGTTATTCTATATTGTGTTTTTTAGTTCATATATTTCATTTATGGTGTTTTCCCCGTTTTATTTTATTTTTTTCACCCTTTGTTGTTTTGGTTTAGTCTCTTTACCTTGAATGCATCCTCCTTGTTTCATGATACCTTTTGACAGCTTTGTTTCATACCACATTTCCTTGTTTGACACCACCTTTCATTCATCAACCATTCATTTTTCATGACACCTTGACTTTCATACCACATTGTGTGTGTAAGCCCATTATGTGCAAGTGACCTACTTGTCACCATTGGGATTTGATCCAACGGTGTTTCGTCCGGAGGCTGCGTGCTTTGCCACTCGACTGTCTTCCTCACGGAGTGGCATTCATGACTGTAGTAATTAAGAAGACTAAAGAAAAGGAAGAGCCTGAGGAAAATTCACCTGAGAAAAACATAGTCATTTTGCCGTTAAAAGTCAAAAGAATGAATTAGAATTTGATGAATTATTTTTAGATATCAACTTGGTTGATTGAACAAAAAATGACTTACAATTGGACAGAGGAATAAAAATTCTGCTGCTTCCAAAGGGAAACATGACAAAAAAACGTTTGACAGCCACAGATTTAATCCATTTCAATCCAGGCTATAATGCCCCAAAATGTCAAGGAATATTCTCTATTAAGCGCATTTTTCACCCTGCAGATCTCATCTACACAGTGTTTCATTCTACTGTAGTTATCTAAGAGAGGCTATTCTTTGCATTGAGGCCTTGGAAAGTCATCAGTGTATATCCATGTACTCCACTTTAAACTATAACAAACATCTTGAAGGTACAGTAAATGTTTATGCGTCCTGCCTTACGCTCTCAGCAGCTGGACTGTATTTATCTCAGAGATATCAGCTTTAGATGTTTTATGGCACACGGTACGTCGTGCCTCATTCGAGCAAAGATATTAGTTGTTGGAGATTTCATTGACTCGTTGTAAAGGTTTTTAAATCCGTAAATTGTCTCTAAAATGACTTTAGCTGCTTTGCTGTCTTCCTAAGTGAATCTAGACAATTCAGTAAACTATAAAAATCATTAGTCAGCTTCCCCTCTGACAGGCAATAGTGACCACATGAAGGCCGGCCTACAGTACATGTGTCATCAGACTTCTAGACAAACTTTGTCTTTCATTAGTTTCACTTTGATATCATATGACTGTTTGCTGTTGTTCCTGTTTCTCATGACTCAGTATCGCCAAATTGCACTGGCACACTCTCACTGTTTATCTTCAACCACCGTGATGTGCATGAGTGAACTTATTAAAACCCAACAAGAGAACTCCAAGTCATCTCACTGTAGGCGTGTTTTCAATCATGTGACATCACGGGCTGATTCCTGAGAGGAAGCCCATGTTCACCGCTGTAATTGAGTGTTTCCAAGGGGACTGTTCTCTGGTGTGGTTTGAAACCAGATGAGGTGTGCAAGTCAAGTGTTCTGGAAAGACAGCTTGTAAATGGGGAGGAGGGATTTGTGTGTAGGGGGNGCACAGAGAAGAGTCTAAAGTTATTGGTAGCGAAATCAGCCTTCAAAAACCCACACTGGTTGAAAAAAAAACGGATTAATCTGAAAATACCCAACTCATCCAGCAGCATGTCAGCGCAGGCTGCCCAGACAAGCAGCATTCACGAGGGGGGGGGGNGGGGGGGGGGTGACTGGTGAGGTGCGGACAACTCAGCCCCATCTGAGAGAAGCCAGATGCCCACTCCCATGCTCCCATGTCACCCAGTGCCTGTTGTTGGCGCCTGTGACACTGACACACTCATTTCTTCTTGACGTTTGGATCCAAACGGCGGTGTTATCAAGCAGATAGAAAAAGTCGTGCTTTGATGTTCTCCGAGGGCGCCGAAAAAAGTGATGGCAAGAAATAGTCCTGATAGTGCAGGCTCAGCCCTTCAGCTCCTTCCAATTAGTCACAACTGGATTCACAAGCTTGTCCTGACCTGTGGCATCAGACAAGAGTTAGCATGTCTGTAGTGCAATGCTGTATTACAATAAACCTGGCAGTGATCCAAGATGTCTAAAAGTAGCAATAAAATGCAAATAAAAGTCCTGATCTCAAAATTTGACTATGACATTATATGAACATATTAGCAGAGCAAACTGACCTCTTTTGAAGATTAAAAGTATTGATATGTTAATGTGTTAGCTGTGGCTTAATGTAGCTCATTAAAATGATGCTACATCTGTACCTTATATACTGTTGCATATAATAAACCAGTGATTTCCAACCATTTCAACAATTTTCCCTTCAGATTGTTTCGTATTATAGTGGCTTAAGAAGTAAAACTATCAATTATTTCATAATAATTGAAGAAAAGTTAGAATTTTATGTTACAAAAAATATGTAGCAGATTTATCTTTAGATTCCTTGGAAGAGGTTTTGACTTTCAGTTTGGGATCATGTAGGATAGTCATAGAATTATCTTTTTTTTTTTAAATGTAAACTCTGCAAAATAGCCAGTGACTACAGCCTTCAGTAAAAAGTTGGACAAAATGGAAATGCTCAAGTAAAATAGAAGTACTCTGAAGTACTTGTGTACATGAACTTAATATATTTCAGCTTTGAAAGTCAGTTCCAATGAAATATAATAATATTCTTCTCAGAAGGAGAAGGTGACATGGTGTTTTGGAACATCACTGATCACTGATGATCGGGCCTCCAGCTGACTGTATGTCAAGTATGTGTAGAACTTCACCTCCTCTTCTCCTCTCAATGTCACTGAGCTTCAGAAAGCAGACTCTGTCCGAGGCCCGTCACATGTCAGGCGGCGAAGCAGAGGAACAGAAACCCACTGGCAGAGAAACAGAGCGAGGGGAAAGATAGAGAGCAGATGAGAGAATGGCAGGTGAGGATGAGGGGGGTAGATTGTTTCAGACCTTTCTCATCAAGAGGAATAATAATAGCAACCTGATCTGGCCAGTGGTCACACGCTGCGGACATCTCCTCTGCTGTGAATGCTGCTCTACATGCTTGTGTCATAGCTCCTCTTTGTGAATATGTACAGCATAAATCCATTACATGTCACTTAATCGTTTGAACCAAGTAAGGTAAGCACTGCAGCAGCACCTCTCAGCTCTTCTATTTAAGGTATTTTCTATGATTTCTGTCATCCTTACGTTTGTGTTTGTTTAACTTCTAAAATTAGCTGACTTCAGCCATTATTGCATAGATCTATTGCCGTTTCAGAGAGCTTTTCCAATCATTCATATGAGAGCGTAGATACACCAGTATCAAGACTGCAGGATATCTCAGTGTCTCAGCACTAAAATCAGGGTGCAGAGTAGGGCAGGCTGGATAGGGGAGGGCGGGGGGTGGGGACGTGGGGTGTCCGTGAGGTGATCTACTCCCAGACGACAGCTGAGCTCTAACCCCGGACAGAAATAGGCCAGCTCCTTTCACTTAGCAGGGGCTGTACAGCTGGAGCATCACTCGATTCTGTTCTTTCACTCCATTACGCTAGCATTATAACAATGGATGTTTGATTGTGCTACTTAATTCAAACCAGTGGTGATGGTGTATGTCAGGTATGTGCTAATGAACACAGGACTCAGTGTCGGCTGCAGACACGCTTAATTCTGAGACGTGTGTTTCTTTAAGGCCAAATGAGTACTGACAACCTAATAAGACAAGGCTATTTGAGCGACCTTGTTTCCTAGAGAAAAGAGGCTAATAATAGGCCAAATCTGGAGCTGCGGTAAAGCCTGTAATGGGTTAGTGCTAAAAGCTACGATGAGTCATTCCAGCCACGCAACTCATGGAAAACAAGATCATCAATTTTTGCTGTCAAAAATAAATATAACGCTCCAGCTGGATGGAGAAGAGTACGTTTTATGTCTTTATCCTGGAAGTTCTGGGAGCATAAAGCAACAGATAAAGAAAACACGATTATAATTTGCAAGTCATAACAAAAAGAGAATATAATAATATAGATTTCTTGGTCATTTTGACACAATCAACCTTCCTGTCAACAAGTTAAAAATGGTTAAATTATAAAAGCAACAAGGATTCTGCAGGTTGAAGCCAGTTTAATTTACAAGGCTACAGTGCAGTGGCAATAATGAAGTATGCTCAAAGCAAATATAGTCTTGACAAAATGATTTCCATGAAAGCTAATCCCCAGAGAAAAAAAGATGATGCTGTTTTGGGTCATTTTTAAGTCATGGATGTTCTCGTTTTAGCCACCGAAACCCTCCATCTGCATTATTTCCATTCACCTTGATGAAAAGAAGCACGAGTGGAAAAACAGAGCCACGTTTGGTCTTTAAAGCCTGAGGCCTATCAGGTTTAAATACCATTTACACAGTGTGAACTGAACTCAACCCTTTGGACGACCAGGGGGTGCAAGCCCGGTGGGTGCATTCTCTGAGGTCAAAGGTCACAGACCATCTCATTTGTCATGGGCAGTACTTTCAGGCAATTCAGCTCACATGTGGACAGGTTCATGTTTCAATTAACAGGTGTCATATATCTGGTTTCCTAAATGTGTTCATCCCCTGTGACCTTATAATCCTCAAATTTATAGCAAGTTACAATGGATATCTGTTGGCTGCAATGTTTGCTGTTACATGCATTAGTCATATTGTATGTATTGTTTTTTTATATCAATTATAAAAATTGAAACATGCTATAAAAAACTCATAAAGGACTATTTTTACAGCTACATGTAAACCAAGAATATTAAGTTAAACTCAGTTGTGAATTATTTAAGCAACAATGTGATCAGTCTTATAATTCAGATATTTACTCTCCTACTATACAAAAAATGGTTATTTAACTTCCATCTACACATTTCAAAAGAAGCAGCAGCTGAAAATAGTCTCAGCGCTGCTTCTTACAGCGCAGCCACCCACCTGTGATTATTATTCTCCATGCAGCCATCTGCCAGTATTATTAGCAGTAATTTTGGCAGCACATAAAGCAGAATAATGCTTCCAGAATCAAATTAAAACCACCAATTCATTTCTTCATCTCACATTTTTAAACACTTATTTATCTTGTTAGAACACCATTTAATGCAGACGTAGAGCAGCGCAAAGTACTGCTAGCGTGAAAATCCTGCAGCTTCTTGCAGAATGAATGATTTGAAATGATTAAGAGAGACATTATTTTGTGGAAATAAATTTATAACAATGCTTTTCCTCGGGTTTCTTGCCTGGATTTTAGAAGAGAGTGGATGTTGATTGGATGAATGTTGACAAACAAAAGCATCTTTAAAAATGTTGTCTTTGCTTCACAGCAGACTCCTTGACTTAAAAAAAAAAAAGTTCAGTGGTTGATTTGTTTGGGTTGAAATCTAATCGGATTAATCTGAAAGAATGAGATACAGTAGAACCAGTGGTGAAACACATACATAAATCCTTTGACTAAATGTCGAAATACCAAAACTAAATTTTACTTACTAAGTAATGTTCTGACTTAGGTATGAAAAGTACTCATTGTGAAGAAAAGTGGAGTTTGGTTTTACTGTGGGATGAAAAGCAATTTGGGGTAATTTCATGCTTTCAGATTGGTTAAGAAAGAAATAAGAAAAGAATGAGGCCAGGAGGAAAAAAGAAAGAAAAGAAAAGAAAAGGAAATGGAAATAGGAAAAGTAAAAGAAAGTAGGAAGGATCTCCTGGTGAAAGTAACTAACTACTGATGAATGCAATGCAAGTAAGATGCACAACATTTCCTCTCTGATATGTATTGGAGTAAAAGTGTAGTCTCACAAAAGTACAAGTTCCCCAAATTTATGCTTAAGTATAATTGACATACTTTCCATTTCTGCATATAATATCATTCAGTAAACTATCCCTTTATTGGTGTCACTCACTATAATTTGCCTCCACTGATCTCTAATAATCTTAGCCCTGGCACTTGTTGACGTAAATGCAAATTAATAGCTTTTTTTTTTTTTTTTTNTTTTTTTTTTTTTTTTTTAATAGAAGCGGGTGGCTGACTACCAAATCATCTGTGATGTGCGTTAAATTTAGAGTGCAGGAAAAATTTGGGTCACAGGCAGTTTTAGCGCCCAAATTCACAATCCTGGTCTCCCCTGCACCAAAAACACAGGGGTCATGAAGTAAAGGAAGGAGATTCTGAATACAAGGCGGGGTCATGAAATGTACATATGTGCATTGTAAAGCATTATTGGAAGGGGAAATGGTGGTGACCTAGCTTTTGATTCAGGCTGTTATCTGGTATGCGTGGGCCTCATAGCAAGGTGTGACTGAGTCACTGCTGACACGGTGATGAATGACGCTCTTCATCACATGTGGTACCTGTCACCATGCCAGTCTGCTCTCACGCTTTACCTGCACCGGAGACGAAGATGATAGAAGGAGTGATAGGGGGGCAGAGGAAGGTGGGTGGTGATGGTGTGTGTGTGGGTGACTTCGCCTTTCCCATGTTAGAGCTTCCAAACTCAGAGTGGAACACAATTCAACTGTCATGGGATGAGGGCAAACTATTGCCTGTGTCCATTAGGCAAGTTAGGCAATTGTCTTGTGTCTTGGGTGGCAAGTGGGAGAGAGAGAGAGGTGGCGAGATGCTCCCACTCCCCGGCTCACAGTAGAGCTGTAAACACACATACACACACATGGGTGCACAAACAACAGGATAATTGCAACCAGCAGGTACTGACGTTTCATCCTTGGAATCATACCAAACATTTCAAGCTTTTGGCATCTTAAACGCAAGGTTGTTTTTGTGGCCTTATACTTATAAGCAGTAATAATTCCATTATGTGGCCCTGCATTAGTGATATGTGGCTGACAATAATCTACACATACTTATATCTTTACATTCATCATCATTTTCTAGCTGTAAACTTCATCTAAGTGATTCTAAATCCTAACCTCTTGAAGAAAGAGAGGGCAAAAATGATCTCAGTTTGCAAAAATATAACCACTTTGAAGGCCTAGACTGGTTATCACATTGCTAGATAAAAATACAGGAGCGCACGCACACGCACACACACACACACACACATACACATACACACACCGCACTCCCTAGAATTAACATTAACAAGCTCTTGAAGCTCTGACATGAAAGAGTTGATCATACTTTAAAAATACTGCATAATAAAGCTGAAGATGTAAGTCAGCACAGCTCAACAAACCGAAGCAGCCAAAAATGCAGTTTGACAGATGAGTAAACACAAACAAACATGACATGAAATGCGGGCAGGAAGCTTAGCCTAAGACAAACAATCAGATTTATTCCGAGAGCCTCTGTGACATCATCATAACCACCTCTAGTAGTGGGACAGCGCTAAAAATAGCAAAGACGTCAAAGTGCTGGTACATATATGTCCATGAAGTGTGCAGAGAACATTCCCCAGATAACAGCAGATGGCTCGTAGATTTGGGCCTCATGAGGAAAGGGCGAGAGCTCGCCCACACATGCCTGATGCTTCTCACTCCACCGAAACTCACCTGGGAAAAGCCAAGGCAACGGCTCCCAAATGAATGTGTGGGGGAGGTTAACGGGCTGCGGATCTGCTTTGGCTTTGCACACGTTGTGTACGTGAAGTGGTTCTTGACCCTGTCAGAGGCTGTGATGGAAAAACTTAGATGAAAAAAAGAGGCCAGCAGATGTGTGTGTGTGTGTGTACATCTGCTACAACATGTGCATAAGACATTTTGATTGGTTCCTGAAGTATTAGCCAACAACAACTTACAAAAGACTACTTCTGCATCTGTTGTGCTGTCGTGAGACTGCATTTCCTCTTTGTTTCTGCTTTTGCTTTGCAAATAAGGGGAACCTTGCAGCAGTTCTGCTAATGTTTACTGCACAAATATGGTGACCTTCGACCTTAAAGTAACCAGATTATTCAGAATTAATGAATGCAACAGGGCAGACTAATTCCCAATCTGGGAAATCCTATCTTTCATAACAAGTCCGAGTCTTTCCAGCATCTGATGGATGGAAGCCTTATTTCAGCTGGATGAAGTCATCAGTGTCGTGTGTTTCTCTGACATGCATGATGAATTTGGCCAAAGCCTGGCTCTGCTCCTGCTGCTGGGCTTCTCTACTGCTGTAGAAAGAAAGAGAGAGAGAGAGAGAGAGAGAGAAAAAAAAACAGAAGGGAAAAGGAAAGAGTCCACGACATCATCTCTCCAGGCCTTTTAAGGAGCTCTCCAGCGGAGGGCTGAGAGCGCTGGCCCACTTTCTCATCAGAGCTTCCCAGCCTCGTCTCCTCGCCCCCTGGGAGCCTGGAACACAGAGTGACTGAGCACAGACACTTTCTGAACCCCAGGAAACACAATATGGATACTATATGCTTTCATAACATACCAGAAATACTGTAAACCAGCACTAAATATACACAGACAGGGAAGACAGTGGCATGACGTGGCATTCCACACGACCCGTCATTCGTTATGTGTGGCAACATGTCATTGTCAAGATGACAAGGTCACCATTTATCATTTGCTGGACATTTTAATATCCATGCAGGCACAATCAGAGAGGGGGGGGNAGAGAGAGAGAGAGAGAGAGAGAGAGAGAGAGAGAGAGATGCTGGCAGTAATCATCATGCATCATTGTATTACCAGATGTTGTCAGTCAATACAGACTGGAGCTCTGTGTTCCTCAGCCAATCAGATAGAGCCGCTAGAAGTGGGTGAAAGAGAAGAAATCAAAATGAGGAATAAAGAAGGCTTTGCTGTAGTTGTTGCCCTCGCTGGCCACATTATTACTGATGTCAGCCAGGCCCCACGTGGCCCCAGTCTCAGCCCAGCAACCCCCCAAACCCAGTACAGTACCACATATGTGAACCTTGACCAGAGTGGACCCACACAGAAAGAGAGAGATGGAAGAAAATAAGAACAAAGGGGAGACAAAGAACAGAAAGAGAGTGATGTAACAGTGTGGGTGAGCTAGTGTGTGTGTGCGTCAGATGTTGAATGCAACTAGGTACTTTCACTGAGTATTATACTTAAGTATAATTTTGAGTTACATGTACTTTAATGAGTTTTTAAAATGTATGCAGCATTTTAGACATTATTCTAGACATGATCTGAGGAGTTTTAGAGGAGGTAACAGGCCAGGTATTTTATTCTACTCGTGTGTATTTACTTATGTGTGAGTGAAACTGAACAAGGGGGAAGTACCAGTAGGTGTGTGTGTGTGTGTGTGTGTGTGACAGAACAGACAAATGGAGAGGGAATGGCTGTTATGTTGGCAACTTTGGTTCATGTTCCACTACCAGATCAGTATTTTCAAGTGCAACTTCAGACAAACACAACCATCTCCATAAACAAAGCCTCAGAATGAGTCTTTCTTTCTGAGAGCGCAGGATGACATGGTTTAGGCTTCCTCAACAAAGCTGATAGAATAGCACATCCCAGCCAGCCCACAGAAGATGAGGAATTGCCTTTTTTGCATTACCTGAACCAAACATCCTTTCACTTAAGAGTCCACATCCTGAGTCCATTTTTATTTTACTTTTTGAACGACCAATATATCTATGCCTCATTAATTTAAGCATGAATTATATGACAAAAAACAAACATAAAAAACAACTAAATGTGCTAAATGCCAGAATAATCTCTCGTTTCTATCTTAAAGGACCATACCACCCATTTTGCATGTTTGAGCCAAATATATTCAATTTTCATACGTTACGTTACTGACAATCATTTCCCAAAGGATAAAAATGTATTTCAGCTTTCCTGATATTTTGCAAAACCTCTTAATCTTTCAAAATCAAATATTCAAGCAATACACCCACCTTAAAAATCCATGTTTCCCCTTCTTATAGTTACGCAGCCTTATGAAGTCACGGTCATTTAAATTTTTTGATAAACACAGATCTTCTTTTGGGACTATATACACATTCACTCCATGCACTTTTTATTGTGCTTAAACGCTAAAATTACGTAACTTTGAGTAAGGGAAGGTAGGAAAAACATTTTTAATTCACCGTTCCAGTAGTACGCTTTCGGAAATGATCGTCAGTAAAGTTACTTGTATGAAAACTGAATATATTAGGCTCAAACATGCAAAATGGATGGTATGGTCCTTTAANAAGTTACTTGTATGAAAACTGAATATATTAGGCTCAAACATGCAAAATGGATGGTATGGTCCTTTAATTTCTTTATTTTCTCCTCACCAGAAGATATATACTGATAGTGTTAAATGGAATGGAAATATCTAATGGCAGCCATGATTATAGATGGTCAAACTCTCAAAATTCCTTTACAATCTCCTTTAAAACTGGGAGACACTGTCATCTAAAGAAAGAAGTCAGTCTCATAATTCCCCACCACGATAAGAATATGATACCCAATTCGAGTGACACATATCACAATTCACATATTGCTGAGCCTTCCTTGATCATGTGACGTTTCCATCAAGAGGTCATAAGGAAAAGGGGTATTTGGATCTCTCTAGTATCTATCTGTGCAGCTTGCATTCTGGGAGAAGAGACAAAACGTTATGTCCACTGCCCCACTGAACCCGCTTACTTCAGTGTTTAGCCTGTGGCCCCAAATCCAAGGCCAGATAGAAGTTGACAGAGCATGGGACAGCTGCAAGGCCCATTGCTATGTGGGAAATGCTTGCTGAAATAGCCAAATTAATGGAAGGGGCTCAAGTCCAAACCAGGGCTACATTTTAGTGCCATGAGCTGTCATCCACTCAAGCAGACATCAATATTTACTGCTGCCATGGCAGAGCGACAGGCAAAAAGGGGCGCTGGCAGTCACTTTGGCACCTCTGACTTTGAAGAGTGGCTTCAGGAAAACCCCTTTTCTGGGAAATTACAATACGCTCTTTAGATTGTTGTTTCTGAGAAAAAAGGCATGAATGTGGCTAAAATACTGGAAGGTGTTTGTATTATTTTTATTATGTAATAATCTGACAAATTGCTAATAGATGATATAAATATAAAACAAAAAAAATGAAGTTCTGTGCTCCAAGTTTCTCCAAATCTGACTGTAAAAAGTGCAAGACAGTTCATGTTTTGATTTTATTATGCAGCAAAGTACAGAGCAGATTTCCAGGAAATGCTGTAGTATGCAATATTGCAGACATAAATTTTCCAGTTCTGTCATATTATATAAGACACAAGCCAGATTATCCTGATTTGTGTCATAAAATTACATTTACATTTCACAGAAAAATGTTCAGATAGAGAGCGTATTTGTGGATCCTCACACAAGGATATAAAAGGTAAGACCTGGTTTTGTGAATCATGTTTCTCATGACTTGCAGAATCATGGACCTCATGGGTGTTTCTCAGGGAAGCCACTTTTCTGCCTCGTGAGTCCGAAACTGTTTTCCCTTGTTGGCATGACAACCACACTTCTGTATACCTCGCAAAACCTTTTGCCCCCTCTCTGCCTCTCCGCCTGCTGGGTTTAGCAGATCTTCTGCTCAGGGAAATTTCAATTACCAGCAACACCACCAGGCCTATTATGGTCAAATGAGACGATATGGCTTGCCAGGAACAGCATCTCCTCCCCTGTAAATCTGAGTGTTGTCTCATGCTCAGGGTGCTGTGACAAGACAAGGTCATAAGGTCGCGCCTCCAGGTGATGTGTTTCCATAAGGCCGTAGAGAGGAAATGCACATATATGGTGTGGTCTTTATTTATTGCCAGCTCTTTTGCCGGATGACTGCAGATGCTGCTCTCCTGCAAACGCGGCACCTCTTCTGATACAGCAAAGCTTAGTATCAATGTATAATTAAAAAAAAAAAAATTCTGACTTTTTATTAATTATCACATTTAAACAGAATGGGTTCCGCTGCGATTTTCTGCAGATTTCTGTCCTCTGCAAAAGTTTTGCTGCAAATTCCACACCAGAAGCAGCAATCTGAGAACATTTCACTTCAAATGGAGCGGTCTGGACATCGTAAGATGAACTTGACAGTTAGGAACACAAAAGGATTGTATGTTTTAGTCGGCTGTTGAACACAGCAGGAAATCAGGGTCGATTCAGCAGCCTTAACATGCTTCCTATGCAGACAGTGGCTGGGGGCCCCTGCTGCCCCATAACTCAAACACAGGTTTATCTGAATGCTTATCATCCAGCTGGGGTTCCACACAGAGCTTCCTCTGTCTGCTTGTGGACACTGGCGCTCTAGTCTATAGTAACATCCCTCACAGTTATCTGTTGGCTAATAAACTCCTCAGATTTGTCACGCATAAACTATGGCTTCATCCCAAAAAGGGACGGCAATGGAAAGAAAGACAGAGAGAACAGTTTGGGCTCTATGCTGGGCCCTTCATTTACTGACCCTTGAATGGATCAGCATCCATCAGCCACTAAAAGAGATTCAAACACCTACTGCATGTCTTCATTCATTTCACCATTGACCGTTTCTGATTCCTTTGCTCCTAATTTACTGGAGAAAAGCAGGCTTCTGAATATGGGGACACGCTTTTTTAAAAAAATAACAGGCAAAAAAAAAAAAAAAATTCAAAATATTTAAGGACAACAATTCCCACACACTGCTTTTTTTTTTTTACTCCAATATACATTTAAATGCAACTTTTAAGTCAATGATGGATCTTCATCAAGCATACATATCTGAGATTTCCTTGAAAACATCCTGCAAACAATACAATTATTTATGCTCAAAATCCACTAGTTGCAAATCATGGTAATCACAAAATCACAACTGAACAAAAATCAACTACAGGTCAATCTTAAAATACATTCAGCGAGCATTAGAATGAGAGAAAAAATGAATCAAATGAAATTTAATGAAAGAAGGAAGATATAACTAACCATGTAATGAAGAATAAATGTGTAAATCTGTTTTAAAATTCTCATCACTTGTAGATGATTCTTGTCCAGGTGTGATTTTGTTTTGAGGTTTTGATTTAATAAAATTTCTGACATGCCTGATGAAAAATCCATAATGGATCAAACTGTTGCATTTAAGCGTTTAAATTATTTATGGGAGTAAAAAAAAAAAAGCAGTATGTGTGGATATTACTTTTGCTTTATGGATAAATTCCACAAGGCTCTAACATAAATCTAAGCTCTGACTGTGAACTTGGGTGCCCAGGCAAAGCCGAAGAGCAGAAAAAAAAAAAAAAAANAAAAAAAAAAAAAAAAAGCAAAACCATTATCAATGTAGAAGGTCTCATCAGTGGAAAGGCGCAGGGGGAGTGAGCATTCTGTCTGACAATAAAAGAAGCCAGGTGCCTGTTCACCCATAGCTGACACTATAAACACCATCTCTCTGCAGTAAATGTCAGGCATAGGTAGGCAGCACACATGACTCATGCCATCGTATACAGATTCCCAAGATGCTATTGGTCTTCAGCCCTCCTCTGCTTCAGGAATGGCCTTGCTGCTTCCCTCCTTTAAGGGTAACCATGCCTTTATGCTGACACTTTTCTCTTTTCTCTCTTCTCCAGTGGGAGTGTCTGCTTGACAAGGTGCCTGGTACACTTTTTCATCCTCGCATCAATCCATTTCAATCAAGCACTACTGCTTTGTCATCAGCACTCCCATGGTGAAAGCATGGGAAAGCAGAGCGGGGGCCAAAAATTGGTCCAACAATGCAGTCAGATCAAAGATGGTCCCTTGTGTGGGGCTGAAGTCAGATATTTGGTGTCCAAAAAGATCCCCACTTCCTTTTTCCCATGTCATGCCTCATTCCCATACCCTGACCCTCTGCTCCTGAGCTCCAGGCAGCACTGAACCACATGATCTCTGTGGTCAGATCCACCACATGCTTAAAACTTAAGTTTGAAGAGACCAAGCTACACCGAGTTTGTATAATTTAGTGATGAATGACTGGCTTCAATGCTGGGAAAATTAATGGTCTGTGGTGATGTTTGCCAGACAGCTTCTTATTGTTGACTCAATCAGCTGTGGTACTGCCAAACCTTGCCTCCAGCTGAGATGGCAATGACGTCATGCTTAAAAATGTGTTGTTGCTTTCATGAACACCAGAGGGTGCTGTTGATCAGGGCTTCGGAGCAGACTGTCTTGCACAGAAGCACAGAGGGAGCTACAAACCACGTCTTGTGGGATTTCAGTGTGATCCTAAGTGAGAAATGACTAAAGTCAGTCGTTATTTGGTTTCATCTGATCTTGCTGAAAAAGTCTGCATAAAATAAAGAACCCAGGCTCCTCTATTGGTGCAAAGTTACATCTCACAATATATTCTTCAAATCTGTTACTTCCATTTTATCTGGCAGCAGAACAGTACTGCTTGTTCTCTTTCTTTTTTTTTTTACAACCTTGCATGCCCTAATGTGGCTATTATGAGGCTATTTCCCACTCTGAACATCTGAACATGCAACATACCTGTCTAAGTACCAGATGAGAAACATTAAATATTTCCTTTTTTTTTTTAATTTCACCTTATTTTGCTGGTAAATGGCAGCTGGGAATAAAGGAAATTGCTTTAAAATGTGATCTTAATAGACTGGGTTTATGAATTATTTTAACTTCCCTTTATCTTTGTTGGTTCTTCTTCTTCTTCTTCTTCTTCTTCTTCTTCTTCTTCTTCTTCTTCTTCTTCTTCTTCTTCTTCTTCATGTCATTCCTGTATTTAATGGGGGTTGTCAAACAGCTTTAGGTGCATTACCGCCACCAGCTGAAGAGCAGAATGAGTCATCGTCCTGGTTAAACACACACACGCACACACTATATCTATCTATCTATCTATCTATCTATCTATCTATCTATCTATCTATCTATATATAAACTGTAAGAAATACTTGATATTTTGCTCATTTTTGTTCATTATTGTGTTACTTGTTGCACTACAGTTCAGCATATCTGCTGCTTAGATGTTTTCTATATAATATAGAGTTCATATTATTTGTTTGAGATTATTAATAGAAAGCGATTACAAAATTTATTCGCTTTTATAACATTTGTAATATTTTGACCACAAATGCAAAATGGAGGTGAGGCGAGAGTAACTGTCGCAAAACTCTACCACAAAGCACGTCTCAATGTCGTGCAGTAGCCCCTGATGTTCGGCCTGGTAAACCCCGTCGACCTCTCCGTACGGCACCCAAAGCTGAAGACGGTATGTTCTTCAGCCTGGTCCACTAAAATGTCTCAAATTATACGTATTATCTGCTTTCTAAAATAACTTTTATGTCCTATGTATTTCAGAAACATGCCAGCGAAAGGTCCCCTTCAATCTGTCCAGGTTTTTGGACGTAAAGTAAGTAAATATATAGAATTTATTCCACGTGCGGTGTTGTCGTGGAACTCGCCGTTAGCATGCAAAGCTAACGTAATGGATGTATGATTTTACAATGATATACCTCACAAACATAAAATGTCTTATCTACGCATCGGTCTTCATCTATAATGTAACTTTAACAAAGCTGTTAAATCGTCTTGTTAAGCACAAATAATGTTAGGATCGTAACTAAGCTAAGTTGGCCACCTGTGCAGTTACATTAACTAGCATCTAGCCGGCTAGTTCACGCTGGTGGGGTTTCTGAGAATGTTCATGATTTGACAGCCTTATGTTTTTCTACGACGCGTAATACAATATCTGACAACTAGGCACTAGATCAGTAACGTTATCCTGTGAAAGGACCCGCACAAATGACGGATTAGCATTGTTGACTAAATGTTAAAATGGGAGCCCAAGAGTTTTGTCATCAAGCTTTATTTATCCAGGGCAGGCTTATGAGAATAAAATTTTTCACACTTGCTTCACTGCAGATAATAAAATAAATGGCCAACAGGTCACCAAGTAAGAGTAAAAATAAAGTGCATGTGTAATCATAATAGACTGATAATATTATGGTTCTGTCATAGAAAACCGCCACAGCAGTTGCTCACTGCAAGAGGGGAAATGGCCTGATCAAGGTAAATGGCAGACCCCTGGAGATGGTTGAGCCTGCCACTCTGCAGTACAAGGTGAGTGTAATGGAAAGCATTATGGNCTGGAGATGGTTGAGCCTGCCACTCTGCAGTACAAGGTGAGTGTAATGGAAAGCATTATGGTAGATGTCAGATCATGGAAGTATTAGTAATTACTTTCACTTCATGGTATGTTCTGCTGCATGCTTTGGGTGCGCAGTGATGCTCGCTCAGTGTCACACATTTTGTGACAGTATCCAAAGTGGAGATTGATTGCACCTCCATGCCTGACTAGGTAACAGTGTTTGACTTAATTGATTCTGTAAAGGGGTGGAACGAGGCCAGATGGCCAGCATGTTCCTGAAAATGGTAGGGATCCTGTATTTTGCTCAAGGACCTGTTAAATGGATAGTGTAGGGGTTGAACCCTTAATGTTGATTTCAATATAAATGCTTTTGTTTAGCTTCTGGAGCCAGTGCTGTTGCTGGGCAAGGAGCGCTTTGCTGGAGTTGACATCAGAGTCAGAGTGAAGGGTGGTGGACATGTAGCACAGATCTACGGTAAGCAAGACAGTCGTCCCCATCATTCTCTGATAATGGTGAGAAGTAAGTTTAATGTTTGTATCTGCTCTGTATTCACCTTTTGGCTTTTATGTTTGTCTTGTAGCTATCCGTCAGGCTATCTCCAAATCCCTGGTGGCATACTACCAGAAGTGTGAGTATCAAAATTAGATTCAAGTTTATACATTTGAGAACACGTTCTAAGTTTTTGACTGATATGTCAGTGTTGTTAGATGAGACTAGAAATCTGGGAATTCACTTTTAGTTTTGAAAACTGACATTTATTGAGTTGAAAGTTTAATTATGTGCAATATTCAACACCATCATTATATACTTCCGCATTGTCATTTACTAGCTTGCTAGGCTATGCGTAGCTAGAGTAAACGTTTTGTGTTTGTGCAGATGTTGATGAGGCCTCCAAGAAGGAGATCAAGGACATCCTGATACAGTATGACAGGACCCTGCTGGTCGCTGATCCCCGTCGCTGTGAGTCCAAGAAGTTCGGTGGACCTGGAGCCCGTGCCCGCTACCAGAAGTCTTACCGTTAATTGCTCTGTACATTTTCATAATAAATTGGATCAACAAGAATTTGTCATTTAAAAAAAAAACCTTTATATTTTCTTGCAGTATCCAAGTACAGTAAAGTGGTTTTACTTGGCCTCACATGATACACACAAGGCACAAATTAAAGACTGCACAGTCACATTATTCTGGCTGATTAGACCTCTTCAGGCTGGAGTTAGGTGGAGCTATGTTAGGAATTTGATTCCCAAAAAGGAATATTGTCCCATCTGAATAGATGAAGCAAACTTATAATCAATCAGGGAGATGTTAATCGAACGGTTTGTCAATCCTCACAAAGTCCTGCAGTTGGGTCTTCTACGAGTAAAAACACCTGTATGGATGGGTTTTTAAAGCCTTTTAAAGAACCTTGCGTTATGCAAATAAGTTAGAAATAAATTTAATACAAATTAAAGATTACTGTTAATAATGCCAAATCCTGAATTGAATGGTGATAAAGCTTATTTTGGATTGAATTCAATACATAAAATTATTTACACATGTAACTAAATTCTAACTGTTGATTGCTTTTCTGAATGTTCTATATAGTAAAAGGAAAAATTGAATAAATGTAAGTAATAAAAGGAAAGTGAACAAAAAGATTACGGCATTACAAAATTACAACCAGAGTCTATAAACTTTGAAATCCAATGCCTTTGGTTACAGGTGAAAAATGTGTACATGTGATTTGATTGATTTCCGCCGGAGTGACAACAAACGCAGAAAACAGCTCCAGGCAGCCAGCAGAGGGCGCTATCAGACTAGTGAGTGGATGATGCAAACGCATTACTCACCAGCGGCCATTAGAAAACATGTCAGCTGGCTTGCTGCCATTTTTAGGAAGGATCTCATAGTCCTGCACTACAATGAATATATTATTAATCAACATCCAGCTGATTACTATTCCACAGCCTTGCTACATATTTTTGTGCAAGGATAAGGATAAGCAACTTAAAAAGCCTGCTTATCCACCAGTAGCAACAACAACAAATTAGTCTGATCAGTATTGGACTGTTTTATGATCCTGTATAGATCTAAATGTTGCTTTTAAAGTCTTCCTCCCTGATAACCACACAATCAGAGGTAAATTACACACGACCTCTACATTCTCTTAATTATGACAGCATTCACATTTTTTTTTTTTTTTTTTTNATTTTTTTTTTTTTTTTTTTACAAATTGCTGCTTTCTTTCCTCGTTTTCTGTTGCCTGCTTGCTTGTTACTGTTATCTGGTTTTCCTCCCAATGATGCACACACACACACACACACACACATCAACACAGGAGTGATGAGGTGAGCTGAGCTGAGGCCCAGATGTTGGTTGGGCTCTGTGGGCAGCGAACTGCATCCGTTCCCGTTGGGTGAGCTCCTGGGGGGATCAAGCCTGTTTACAGCCCTCCAATAAGCAACACAGCAGGGAAGCCCACTCCCCACTGCTACTGTTGTTTACTACTGTTTATTTTCTGCCCCTGCCTACAGCCTCACCTCTAAGGCCATAATGCTGCACCGGTGACACTCGTGTCTATGGAAATGACTGTTTTCTGCAGCAGGGGCGGCAGACTGACAGCAGACTAAATTAATGGGGGTAATGCAGTGAGGTATAGGGAGTAAAATGCCAGCTCAAAATTGATGTTTGTGTCCGTCTCTCACTCTATAATGACAAAATTGCTCTCCATCTCGTTTCTTAAAATGATACCTGTATATCATGGCTTGTGTAAGGCAGTAATGGGTTATATTTATGTATGTTTTCTCTGTCTGTTAGCAGGATTACTCAAAAAATATATGATGAAATGTTTTGGAAGGATGCGCAGGGAGAATCCATTAAAATTCTGTGCAGACCAGGACCCTGGGGCAGATCTAGGAATTTGTAAGATGATGATGAATATAGATGATTTGTAAGTTGTCCATTTTTCAATTTTTTAAAATTTTTTTCTGTCAATTTGCCTTGTCTTCAGCCTTTTGGTCACAAAGGAAGTATGGGATATGTCTTCGTGAAATATAACAAACTGTGATTTGTGTATGTGTAGCATACAGTCTTGAATGTTGAATGACTGAAAAAAAAATTAATCAAAAGTAACCTCAATGGAAAAAAAATTAGGTATATTTATCCCATTATAGATTATGAATAAGGGCAGTTTGGTCTGGATTTGGATAAGGATCCTGGCTAAAATATATGCTTAGACACATTAATAGAATTCTGTGCACTAATAGGGCTGCAAACGTGCAACAACCAATAAAATGTAGCTTAGGTGATGCTGATTAAATAGCATGCAAACAGAGATAAGAAAATATTATTTATTATAGTCGTTTAATTTTTGTTTAGGCCAGTATATTGTTAGAATGAGACTCATGGCATCTTTCTGAGTTAAATTAATGCAGGGTGTGAAATTTTAGTAGACTGTGTGGTTCGATATAATTTGTAGTGCCATATGTAAACCATAATAGGTTATGTGCAACATACTGGCACCTTTTATTGATCTGCTTTCCTCCCTTTTGTTTTCCTTTGGATTTCTCTTAACAAGGTACTGCGTGTACGCAATTATGCTGCTGTGTATAATTTAAAAACTGAAGGGCTGCGAAGGTGAATTAACTGAATTCAATTCAGCGCTCAGAAGTGTCTGAATTACTTTAACCCAACTAGATGCATAATTCTTTTTGGTGTTTCAAATCATGCCATTTACTTCTTTGTGACTGAACACACATGCGCACACACACTGAATCTAACACCTGCCTTTCCTCTGTTAACACTCCTGCCTCTCCAGGTCTCTAAATCACGCAAACATGGAGGTGTGAGGCCAGGATGCATTTTGTCATCAATTGTGCTGCAACCTCACCTCTCCTCATGACGCTTTCAAAGACCCGCTGCTGTTAACACATGAAAGAGCATATATATAGATATACACCTGCATACATACACACCCACAAAATGTGCATCATGCATGACCTACATCACATTCATTTTCTCTATCAAGATCCTTGCTTCACAGAGAGAGAAAGGGAGGAAGGTTCCTTAACATATACTGACCTCCTCCTCCTCCTCCTCCTCCTCCTCCTCCCTGCAGCGGTTCCAGTCCTTGTCGAGCCTCATTGCCCAGGATGAGTAAACAACAACAACTGGCTGAGGGGGTTATTGATTGAGGATCAGCGGACAGTAGCAGCTCGGCAGCAACAAATGTTGGCTTCACTGGAGAGGAAGCGCAGCTTAGCCAGCGACACGCCGCTGTTTGGGCTGAGAGATAATGAGGGGCTCGTTGCTGATCCGTGCGGATGTCCTTGAGGGGATGTGATCTGTGCTGTAATCTGAAAGAACAAAATCTCTTTTGAGACAATTCTAGACAGCATTTGTGGAACTCCATTCTTTTCCCTTTTCCCTGCATTGTCTTGGGACTGAATTACTCAGAATTTTGTCTCTGGGAAGAAGAAAACATTAATATCACTGAGTATTCTATCTTTTTTTTCACCCCTGTATGCTGACTGAGCATACCTGAAGTTTTGAGCAACATTCTTCAAATTATACACAGCAATGAGTTTAAATCTTCAAACCAATACTTACAAAGAATGAGAATGTGAGAGAAAACTATACTAAAAGTGATAATAAAAACCCACAATAGACTCAGCAAAGAGTTTGAATTAGTTTATGAACTTTGTAAGAAACGATTCTTAGTTTTCAGAGTTTTATGCACAAGTTTTTTTATGCAGACATATGCAGTTTTGTAGTCATGGAAACAGTACTGTACGTGTGTACGTGTGTGTGTGTGTTTGCATAAGGCAGCTTGTTACAGGCAGATGCTTTGATTTCATCTGGTGGAACAGAAAAAGCAGATGTTGGATTATGGCTGTTGGGTTTCAGAGAACCACGTACAATCATACATGTGATATTTAAAGGACCATACTACTAATTTTGCATGTTTGAGCCTAATATATTCAATTTTCATACATGTGACATTACTGACACTCATTTCCCAAAGCATACTACTGGAAAATGAGTTAAATGTTTGTTTTTTAATAATGTCTATAATGTCTTTTATGATGCCTATAATGTCTCCACTGGGGAACATATCCCAAAAGAAGACCTGCATTTATCGAAAAATTTAAACGACCATGACTTCATAAGGCTGCGTAACTATTAGCAGGTGAAACATTGATTTTTAAGGTGGGTGTATCGATTGAATATTTGATTTTGAAAGATTAAGAGATCTTGCAAAAAATATCTGGAAAGCTGAAATCATTGAGAAATGATTGTCAGTAACGTATGAAATTTGAATATATTAGGCTCAAACATGCAAAACAGGGTGGTATGGTCCTTTAGTGGTCTTCATTTTGTCAAGTGTTTTTCCCTTCTTTCTTCCATTTGACTGCTTTTTGCAAATTTCTTTTTATAGTGCCACAGACTTTTAAATCTATTTTTTTTTTCTTTAAAGGGACTCTATTGTGGGTAGTAAAGAGCTTTTGACAAACACCGCAATCAGAGCTGAATAGCCACCTGAACGCTGGAAGTAAACATTTATGCATTTAGAGGTCTGGCCTGAAACCTGATGACAACTTTAAAGTCAGGTCTCCACTGTTTATTTCACAATCCCACACTCCACTTAGTTTCGCCCCCGCCTCTTTCCCTTAAAACACCCTTCGTTACCGTCGAGGGTAGAGAGAGAGAATATTGAGCCGATGATGGATTCATCTCATCTGTTTCACTCTGCACAAAGAGGCCTTGCTGTCCTCTCGGCCTGTTTTTGGTCTGAAAGCAGCCAGAAAAGGGCTGACCCGCTGTGTTAGTCACACTGTCTCCAGCCAGCATTGACTCATTCTCAACACATTTAACCTAGACTTGAACTAAAGCGGAATTAGTCCCAGTGCACTCACACCACAGAACCTTTGTCTCCTATTAAAATCTCCTTCCTCTTCATGTTTTCTACGTCTCTCTTTTACACTTTTCTTCCTCCATCTTTGTTCAGCCAGTGCAGCGTGGCACTGGACATGGCCTGCAGAGGGGTGAGTCGGGTCATAGACTCACCCCTTGAGAGTGAGCCTGTTACACCCGAGCCAAATTGCTGGGTCATAGGCTACCTCACACACCCTTCAACCTTTAGCCTTCAACTCTGGCTGCAGCACTCGGATTCTCTGAGGCAACCTGCGGAGGATCTGTGGGGATCCTCTCCTCAGGGGTCAGCATGCCTGGCCAGGATCTATTTTTGAGAAAACACACAGAGACTAAAGTTCATACAAGAGTGCCTCACCTCCTGTGCAGCAGGGGTGAGAGATTATTAAAGTTCACAGCACTGTGAGGTGGGATTCCAAACAGCTTTGAAGTATAAAGGTTATCTTTTATTAATGCCATGTTTGCTGTTGTAGCTTTTGATGTCACGATTAAAGGAATCCATCAAGACTGATCAAACTACGAGACTGTAAGCATCATTCATTCATTCACAAGCATCATTATCATCCATGTGCTCCTGCTACACTCACTAACACAGTATGTTAGCTAATAATTTTTTACATTTTGAGGTAATTGGTAAGTAAAATTAAATGTGAGACAGACAGGTCAATGGACCAACACAGAAATTGATTAATCAAATCATTTTGGACCTTTAAAGAAGCTTCAAAAATTGCTTGTTTAGTAATAAGATGTGAAAACACTTTTAAAAAATCTGAATTGGGCATCAAGACAAAGTGTAGATTTGGAGAGTTTTACTCCATTGAATTCTGTTATCAAACCTAATTTTAATATTTGAATCATTTCACAAATCCTCTTTTATCACTTAAAGGACCATACCATCCATTTTGCATGTTTGAGCCTAATATATTCAATTTTCATATATGTAACGTTACTGACAATCAAATTTCCCAAAGGATAAAACCATATTTCAGCTTTCCTGATATTTTTGCAAAATCTCTTAAAATTTCTTAATCTTTCAAAATTAAATATTCAAGCGATACACCCACCTTAAAAATCAATGTTTCGCCTGCTAATAGTTATGCAGCCTTATGAAGTCAAGGTCGGTTAAATTTTTCCATAAATGCAGGTCTTCTTTTGGGACTATATTCCCCGGAGGTACATTCACTCCATGCTTTTTACTGCGCTTAAATATTAAAATTACAAACTTCAAAAAAACCTGAATATAAGTGTTGTTCACGATGATGGATTACCTATCCCAAGAACGTTTCAAGTATCAACAAGTTGATTTTAATAGCGTACCAGAATGAACTGAAACCAATGGTGGTCTGGAAGTAAGAAAAACATTTTTTTAACTCACTGTTCCAGTCGTATGCTTTGGGAAATGATTGTCAGTAATGTTACGTGTATGAAAATTTAATATCTTAGGCTCAAACATGCAAAATTGATGGTATGGTCCTTTAACATACTGTATAAGGTTTGATAAAACATTAGGTGATCTACAAGCCAGTACATGAATTTTAATGTCGATGCTCTCATCACTTAAAGGGCCAGCTGGCAAATCTCCCAAAAACCTGTTGCACGTCTTTGAGTCATGACCTCTTAGCCAGATTCACTAGCATGGTGAAGCACATGAGGTACTTCGCTTGAAGCTGTCAGTAAGTGTTGTGCAGAATGTTACTGAGGACAGTGTGAATTGATTGCTCTCTGACTGTTGCCAAAATGCACTCACTGTGCCACCCTCCTCTTCCCTCCCGTCTCGAGTGTGGGTGTGTTTTGGCCTGTCATGCCCGTGTGTGTGGAGGTAGGGGGACATGGCTAATTAAACGGACCAAAAGCTGTTGAAAGGGGCTGGAAACTGGCAGCACGAGAGGACTTGACACCCAGGTTTTGCTAAGACAGTGCTTCGATTAGGGAGGAAATAGAAAGAAAGGTGGAGAGTGAGGCAGACAGAGAGAGAGAGAGAGAGANAGAGAGAGAGAGAGAGAGAGAGAGAGGGCAAGCGTGATGGAAGCAGGAGGCCCAGGTTAAAGCACCCTGCCTGGCTGCCAGAGCTCCATCACAAGGCGAAGAATTGGGGGGAAGGGAGGAGGTGGTAAATTGTAATGGAAGAGGGTGGTGTTAACATTAACTGCAATTCCAGACTTTCTACTGCCAGCCTCTCTCTCTCTCTCTCTCTCTCTCTCTCTGGTCAGCAGAGCACTTTAACTCCACTATCCTATACTACTACACGCACGCGCACACACACAAGCATTCCAAGAGAGAGATGGGAGCGTGACAATTGGGAAACAACGGCTGTTAGTTACAGAAAATGCATTACAGCGTGGGCCCGGGCAGCAGAGGAAGTGGTGGGATTACGCCGGGTTTGGACAAGCAGAGCACAGGGCCATTTCCCCCCTTGCAGTAAACTGTCCAGATTTACAAGGCCTCCAGGGATACCGATACCCCATCCTCGTCCCGTCAAAGCTCGACAGCTCCTGATTTAAAAATAATCCTAAATCAGCGCGTGACAGTTGTCAGCAGGGCATAAGGAGGTCAGAGGAGCCATCAATGCAGGAGAAAAAATGAATCATAGAATGGAATGGTGTATGCTAGATAACAGATAAGGCTTAAAGGTACAATATTTAATTTCAGAATAGTGCCTCCTTTTTAAACAGGTCACCTCATAGATTTGATAGGTTACAGGATTGCACTTTTTTATCCACTTTACTATAAATCATGTATTCAGTAACCACCGGTTTCCATTCAAGGTTCAATGACAGACTCTTGAAATTTGGTTAAATTTTATAATTCATCCTAGTAAGCATTAAATCAATGTTTGCTAGAGTTTGTTCATTGAGTTTCCTACTGTAGTAAATGGATGGAAATTAATGGCTGCCCTAAAAAGATGCCGAAATATATGCAAATATCAAAAACACAATATTACAGTTTGGAAAATGGTTAGCAGTAATGCAAAGCATAAATGATTTGGAATGAGATAAAACATGCAAAATACTGTATCTCGTTGGGTGTTGCATGGCATTTTGCATAGATTTGCATTGAATACGTAACTTGATTTTTTGTGAAAAGCAATTCTAGATACATTTGAGGCAGCAAAAACATCCATAGTTGTTATGAATTTTTAGTTGTGATAGGTCAGTTAAGCATCTTTCCAGGAAGCAGGAAAAACAGCTTTGTTTTATCCTTGTTATTGGAATTTTGGAACTGTCTCATTATATGTATATAATAACTTTAGTTAGATGGTCAAATAAAAATAAAATTGGGATGATAGCTATTGTCAACTGTATCCGGCATCCTTGATGAAGCAATCCATGACTGAACATTCACTGTAACAAATACAAGTCTTGCTCATACAATGATTGTCATTTTCCCAGTAGTTAGTTTTTAAGGGCTTCATATCTGGACTGTAATCACCATCACGAGACTTCAGCTCTCTGAGGTTTTGTTAAAGTTTTCCCTGTTGAGCTGCTCTCGTCCAAAGGCATGAGCACATTTCTCTCCTGAGCCTCCTTAGCAGTAAATAACAGCATTTCACTCTGCTTTCTCTCTTCTTCTCTCCCCTTCCAGCTACCGCTCTGTTGATGTATGTCTTCTACTGAGGCAGCATCGTCGCTACCGGATGCTTCTCCTGTGAGCGCTGCAGGCCTCAGAAGACCCCTTCAACAGAAACAGGAAGCAGTTCGTAGCACAGGTCGTGACCTCTCTCATTCAGCCCCATGAGTCAAACACAGCCCACCCCGGTGAAATGGAGGAAGGTTCCGGTCCCATCAAAAAGGTGTGGAAGGATATTTTGGAGGAGCAGGGGAGCATCTGTATGTATGTGTCTGTGTGTGTTAGTGAGAGAGCGTGCAGGAGAGAGAGAGAGGTACACATCTGTCGAGCAGCAGCCGTGTAACATTATTACACACAAGGTCCAGAGAGGCTCACCTAAACACAACTACAGCTGCATCTGATACAAGACACGGGAACCTACTGTGAGATGCTGTGGAACCTCTGCATCTCTTATTATGATCTGAAGCCTCCATTCCACCGTCTAAGCTAAAACTGTAGGATGGTCATGTTTGCGAAAACAGCTTTCTCCAAACAGTTCTAGCAGCAAAATCCACTGCTATCTTTAAAAATTGATTATGGATCTTCATTTGTAGGATCGTGTTTTAGTGTGATTTGTCTTACCTGTATTTTTTTTTTTTTNTTTTTTTTTTTTTTAGTATGATTGCACTTTTTTATCCACTTTACTATAAATCATGTATTCAGTAACCATTGGTTTCCATTCAATGGTTGAATGGCAGACTTGAAATTTTGTTAAGTTTTATAATTCATCCTAGTAAGCATTAAATCAATGTTTGCTAGAGTTCGTTCACTGAGTTTCCTACTGTAGTAAATGGATGGAAATTGATGGCTGCCTAAAAAGATGCCGAAATATATGCAAATATCAAAAACACAGTTCTGTAATATCTTCTCATAAACATGTAAAACACATTGTAGTCGTGTTCTGTGTATAACTTACTCCATAAAAAAATTAACTTGACATAATCTGACACAGGATTGATTTAAACCCAATTTGTGATCATGTTTTTCAGGATTTCAATGTTCAAATTTTCCTGTTTGGAGTCAATTTTGAGTCTTTTTCAGCACAAAAACCACATCAATCCATTTATAGTCACTTGCTACAGCAGCACTTTTCCAGAGGGAAAGCCTGCTCTGTTCTGATTGGCCACCTGTGACATGCTAGGACTGGCTAGATGCACCCTCATAGTTTGTGGGTGTGTCTAACCAGGTGTGTTACATGTTAGATTATGTGATTGTAAGTCATTTTATTCTGTTGTGTAAACACCATAATCAGTGCATTTCCTCACCTGCACACTCTCCTGATATTCCAATTACACAACACATCGTGTGTATTTGGTGAACCGCAGAATCCTATTAATTCTACGTATACTGTATGTTTTACTCGCATTATTGCTTTAATAGGAATACAGACTAATCGGAGTATAATTTGCACGTAAATGTATTGACTCAAGTTTTTCTAATATTTTGCACCCCCCATTTATGTAGATATTATGACAGCATATTAGGGCCATATAAGATGAACAAAATGAGGGGGGCATTATTTTGAGTTTTTAAACTCGCAAATATATATGATGTATTAAAACTCATAAACTCATATTATATATAATATGAGTTTTAAAAGTCCACATGCTTGTTAATGTGACGATTGTTGTTTAATGTGACGATTTTTCACTAAAAGCACAAGTATTCCTTTATTGCTAAATCTGACGGAGAAGTGGAATAGTCGCAATGCGAGGTGATTCCGATTCCCCCTTTCTCCTTACTTTTCTCAGTTTTTTAAAAACTTGCAAATTTAATAAAGTATAATTTAATAAGGTGTAATTTAATAAGGTCATTGACTGCAGGCAGGTCACAATGTGAGGCAATTCCCCCTCATTAGCCGATTTTTCTGAGTTTCTAAACGTGCAAATTTGTGAGTTTTTAAACTGTCGTAAAATATGGGTGAACGAAACATTAGACACAATTCAACACCAAAAAAAAACTACAGCCTAAAAATTAGCAAAATTGATGCACAATTCTCTGAAACAGTCAAAACTGATTATTATAAGCTTTATGAAAACAGGCTTGTTATCATGGCTGGTTTATAAGCCACTTTCACAAAGCACACGTGTAACTAATTACATTAACATGGCTCTGTTCACCAGAACCCCGGAACCTGTATACTGAAATGGAAAAAAATAAAAAGTTATTAATGTTATTAATTACACCTGTGTCTGACAAGTTAAAAACGTGCAAGAAAGTCTTATAGAAAGGCATTTGATTTCAATATACTGGTTACAGTGTTACCTAACTCTAATCCTCAAAAAGCACAAGTATACCAAAAAAGCTGCTTAATTACAGCAACAGGAGTAAATGTAATTAGTTATTGTACTTCCTTCCTTGCCTTAGAGCCAGTAAAACAGGATGCAGCTTTTGTGCCAAAGATTCAGGCTTTTTGGCCGGAACACGGAGCTGATGTCATGGGAGCTGTGTTAACATTCGTGTTCGGCTGCATCTGAGTTTTCGCTTTAATGGAGTGGTGTTAATAGGAGAAAGTGGAGGGGAAGGAGCAGGAATATGGCAGTGCCTGTGTGTGTTTGTGTGTTCTTATAGGGGGCAAGGGAGAGAAAGAGGGGAGAGATCAGATAAAAATTTGTGCAATCACTGCTTAGCAGAAAGGTCGTTTGGAACATTTCATCTCCGGGCAGTTGTTTCGCTGGTTTCAGCTAAGATTTGTCAGTAAAAAGACCTGCATGTGTTTCTTTTTGCATCCTTTATTGAAAGCATAGTTTTCTTGTTTTTACGGCATAAGTGGCCACCACAGTAATTCTGTCCGCTATCCTCTTCAGCAATAAAAATCTTTTTTTTTTTTTTTTTAAACAAATGAGTTGGCTTTTCTCCTCTTGAATTTATGCCTTGCCACTTCTGGTATTTGTCCTTTTGCCAGCTGTTTTCTTTCCTGAGGTAAATCTCTATAAATCAATGGGAGTTAATCTGCTGAGAAAATTGTGTGCTCGCCCTGGCTATGGGGGCACTCCATCTCCATTGGTTACAGAGCATCCATCAAGTCCTCAATGAAGGCTCAATGGAGTAGTGACACCCATGATCCCCCCCCCCCNCCCCCCCCCCCAGCCTCCTTCATATCCCTCTCAGGGTGAAATCTATTTATTTTGAAGGGATAAAGTCTGATCGCTTAACAACGATATTGTCACTACAGTAAAGTTTCACACCTCATATCCGCTTCTTCTTTTTCTGGATATTCTGTGAAAGCGTTCTTCCTCCAGCACTGTCCCATGGGCGTCGGTGTCTCGCTGCATTGGAAAGTCGATCTGGATGCCCGGTCATTTATCATGTAACTTTAACTCCTGGGGCACAGTGAGCGAAGACTTTTCGTGGTGATATAAAGCCAAGGCTGCAGGGGCGCAAATCATCTTCGTAGTCGTTGCAGGGGAGAGGGGTTTGGAAATTCCACACATTCTGTCCAGTGGGTGGATCTCACCTCTTGCACAATTTCAATAACACCACGTACATCCTCTGCAGGTATACCTACTCGGATACGATCATTTCTGTCTCGATGTAAGACAAAAAGTAGAGCCAGGTCTCAGCATGGTTGCGGTTTCCTGGGTTTGAACCCAGGATGACCCTGCTGTGTTTACACAGGTTGCCCTCCTCCCCTTTATCCCACCATCCCAGACCTCCTTTTTCTGAATCCTGATCGTATCCTAAGGTGAGGATCTTTGTTTGCAAACAAAACTATTTCCAAACCTAAATGACAAATGTTAAAGGAATACACTTAGCTTTTAGTGAGATTAGCTCTTTAAAGGACCATACCAACCATTTTGCATCCATTTTGAGCCTAATATATTCAATTTTCATTCATGTAATGTTACTGATAATCATTTCCCAAAGCATACTACTGGAACGATGAATTAAAAATGTTTTTCCTACCTTCCAGACCACCATTGGTTTCAGTTCATTCTGGTACGCTATTAAAATCAACTTGTTGATACTTGAAACGTTCTTGGGATAGGTAATCCCTCATTGCCAACAAGACGTGTATTAAGGTTGTTTTTAGAAGTTACGTAATTTTAGCATTTAAGTGCAATAAAAAGCACAGACAATGTATGTCTCCAACGGGGAATACAGTCCCAAAGCAAGACCTGCATTTATTGAAAAATTTAAACAACCGTGACTTCATAAGGCTGCGCAACTATTAGCAGGCAAAACATGGATTTTTAAGGTGGGTCTATCACTTGAATATTCGATTTTGAAAGATTAAGAGGTTCTGAAAAACATCAGGAAAGCTGAAATACGGTTTTATCCTTTGGGAAATAATTGTCAGTAACCTTACGTGTATGAAAATTGAATATATTAGGCTCANATCCTTTGGGAAATAATTGTCAGTAACCTTACGTGTATGAAAATTGAATATATTAGGCTCAAACATGTAAAATGGGTGGTATGGTCCTTTAAGTGAAGCTTGATGGCTTTGGTACTCCATGTTAAGACTTGAGCAAAACAAGGTGACAAGCATTATTTTCAAATTGATCCTCAGTGAATCTTGAGCTAAATTTCATGGTTTTTTCTTTTTTTTTAATATCAGACTGATATTTTGTAGCTGTTTGTCTCAACATTCAGTGCAGAAGTTCATGTCTCGCAGGGCCTGTCCAAACTGCAAGATCATCAACAATGGGAATCAAAGCTGGAATTTATAGTTGAATCCCTGACAGTGTCTTTATGTGCTTGTTTTTAACAAATATATATATACAGTGGGATCTAAAACTCTGAGACCACATGTAAAATCCGTGATGTTTTCCATGTAAATCTGGAAATAATCAGAAATTCTGACATCACAAGAAGCTCTGTGGAACATTGTCAAATCATGCTGGGATAACTTGGCTTATCAGGTTTTGCACAAACTTGTGGAGTCCATGCCAGCTGGAATGATGCTGTCATTAAAGCAAACGAGAGGCATACCAAATACTAAGATATTCTGACATTGATGAACATTTTTCAAAGATTCAATTTTCACTCAAATAATTAAGACATAATCATTTGTAATACAAAAAAATCTTGCATTAAATTCAAAAAGAATGCAAAATAGAAGCATTTTCACAATGGTCTCAGACTTTTGGACCCACTCTATATATTTTTCAAATGGACTTTTGTAGAAAATTGCTAAAATTCACATATTTGAAATGTAATGGCATAAAAATAAAATATAAAACATGTTTTGGTATTTATTGTTTATGTAGCTAATTTAAGCTATTCTTACATAATATGTCATAATTTGCTCAAATCTTTTAAATTCCCATCATTATAACTGCTGCTTCATCAAACTGTAACTTCAGTTGGTCTCCATAATAAGATTCCATCTTTACCTCCATGTGCTGCAGTTGACGGAAGGATTACATGCCTTTAATGTTTTCATGCTGTTGTGGTGGTTTCGGTGAGATCACACTCATCTCACTACAGAAAGGGAAGGAGCAATTGAGTGTGTATCTTCTCCTGGTCACCATCTCACTCCAGGAGTGTGTTTTTGAAAGCAGACCAGACCACACGGGGAGAGGGAAGCAAGGAAAACGTGTTCTGCAAACACAACCGACAACCACTGACGTTGACTTTCATCTGCTTCTCTTGAGCCAATGAATAGGCAACAGGAGAGGGATGAAATTATAACTACGATGAAGAATTCATGATGCTAAAAGCCTCCGCTGGAGAGAGTAAAGACGTACAATTCTTTGTCAGACGCTGTTGAGAACGGGTCACGCAGGTCAAGTCTCGGACATTGGTGTGTCGAAGTGCCAAAGAAAAGAAGGGAGGAAAAGAGTGAAATCATTCTGCTCCGAGATGACTCCATTCCCTCCTATTGTTCATCAACTTGACCCTCTTGTTTCCATTTGAGAAGCGTGAAAAAATGACTCAAAACTCAATCATTGCCCCCAAAGGAACTCCTCACTCACAAAGAATGTCCAAATGAGCACAAGGGTTTCAAACATCATCGCCGCGCTCTTAAAACAATGTCTGAAATTCTCTGAAGGGGTGGACACAGATTTTCAGGTTGGTGGGAAACTGAAATAATGTCTAATAGTAGGTTAAAGTTACAGTTTGTGTTTTGATAATCTGACTAGGAGCCAGAGAGCGTTTCAGCCGTAATGGACTGGAGCCATGCTTTGTGATGGGTGGGTATGGTGATTAGCTGGGGGGCTTACGGATGAACCCCGGGCAGCGCAAAGTTTCAGCGCCCTGCTGGTGTAACTGTGGGTGGCGAGGAGATAAAACACAAGGCAGACTCGGCATTGTTTGTGCTGGCTGTTTGTGGTCTGCATCCATGTAGGGGTGTGTGTGTGTGTGTGTGTGCAACCCTTATGTCTCTGCAATGTAGCACCAGAATGCTAAAACCTCCTACACAAAGAATGAAGTGTAATAGCAAAGTGTTTGTTTAACTTTTGAAGCAAAAAAAAAAAAAAAAAAANAAAAAAAAAAAAAAAAAAAAGATGAGAAATGAAGATGGTGTTGCATGTAAATAATTTCCTCATAAAATCAACTAAATGCAGACAGCCTCCCCACCTAGTGAAACAGAACAAAGTCTTCTCTACTGGAGGTCCCTGGTTAAGTATGGGAGGTCCTGTCCTGCTCCACCTGTCCCCCTGCCCCGAGCACCCAGGGTCACCCACCCGAGAGGTGGTCCGCCTGGCTCCATCCACACCACGAGCCCAGCCTATCAACGCTAAACAGTGTGAAACAACAAAGTAACCAGCAACTTGTCCAAATGTCAGCGAGGACAAGTGCTCGTTTTAAAGATGACCACCACACGTTTAGTGTCTAGCTGTGTGGTCTCACCTGAAGACAAGTTGTCGTGTTTTCACGTTGTTAGCACGTTCTACGTGAAAATCCTCCATCATGCAGGACTGTATCACAATCTGCTAGAAAACTAAGCTGAAGTTTTGGAGAAAAAAAATCAAACTGTGATTTAAAGACTGGACCAGAATCCTTGTTGCTATAGCTACAGTAACATTTAATGAAGGAATTTATGATGTTTGAGAATGTGTTGACAAGGAGCTCTGACTTATTTGTGACATTTGTGTCGTGAATGAGGCGTGATTGAAAATGATGCTTAGCAAACATTACTGGGATTCAGCTATCAGCAAATCCTACCAGAGATAGCATTAATATCACTGGACAAAAATAATATGACGTCACATGTTTAATATAAAAGGTTTAACACCCTAAAATCATAGACAGATTACCTCATGGGCAAAGTGGGCACATGTCCAGGGCCCTGGAGCCAATAAGGGCCCTTTTTCTTAAGATTTATTATCTTTTTTTTTCTCCTTTTTTTAATGTGTAAAGTATTTTTCTTTTTAAAATATTGCATTAAATGTGAGTTTGAAAATGTAGTATGATTATGAAATTGTTCGAATGTTTTATAAATTAGCCAATTAGGCTAAATCACGTAATAACGTAGCCTAAAGGTCAAATGTCAGTTTTGCTGCAACATGGAGAAATGTAGTGGGTCGGCAAAGTGTAAACTCAAAAAAGGAAAGGACGCTAAAGATGCCGCTTTGCTACAACAAATACCCTGTATTTCCACATTTTTCATTTAAAAAAACAGGTGGCAGGTGATGGCGTTACTGTAGCACCGGCACTACAGAGAACAACAGACCTAAAATGACTAATTTAATAATTTAACTTAAAAGGTGAAAGAAACAGCAGCACAAATGGTATGTGAGGCCATTAAACGAATCCTGTCGTTCTTAATCATCTTTACCTTGAAACTTTCAAAAGTAGACATTACTGCCCCCTATGGTTTTCGTTGGTATTGCATCTTTCGAATGTTTAGCACTAATTCTAGAGGACATGCACAGCCAAAACATGCATGGCAGCCACATTGCGTATAGATAAACACATTCATAGATGTAATCCTGCCCGCTTTTGGTTTGTATCAACAGTAAGATACAAATACAGATATTATAAATAAGTTAAAAGCTGCAGAAACAGATAAAGATATAGTTCTAGTGTAAAAAGGAGGCTAACGTGTCGTTACCTGAAGGCAGCAGCTATATTAACCACACTTTCTTTGCTTAATTTACAAAGTCTGTCAGCAGAAGTCGAGGAAAAGTCATGCAAGGATGAAGAACTGAAGTGAATTTAAGCTGAAATATTTAATTCATAAAATTTGAAACAGTTTATTGGCCACAGATGAGCTTTTGAGGTGTTCTTTGTGCAGAAACAGCACAATGCACAAAAGACTAGAGACTTATTGTTCTGTTGGTATGGACTTTATGTCAATGACGATGACCTTAGACGCTCTACATTATGTCGCGTAGTCAACGTGTACCAAACTACCAGTTTTGGGAATCTTTGGCATTACAAGTTCAGCACCGGAGCAGATTAATATCGCGACACTTTGGTGGTATTGTGCAACTCAAACCCTCACTACTGTTCCACACGTAAATCTCAGAGAGCGTGACTAACCTGGCGGTAACAGGAGCCCAAGTCGGCGTTCCCTGTGGACCCTGGCCTGCATGTCAGCGTTTCAGACCACTCTGCACCGAGGACCTGCCCAGAACCTCCCTGGGCCCCCTGAGACCCTGTGAAACCAAACAGTGAGGTCAGCTCTGGGCTTCTATCTCAAAGCAAAGATTACACACACACACATACACACACACACACAAAGCTCCAAGGCCAATGAGACTGAACTTGGATTAAGTCATTAAGGGAAGCTATCCCCTAAAAACCTCAGCCAGGGACTTTCTCTGTAAAAAGATATTCTCTGCTCTCAGCCACGGATTTTGCTGCTGAGTCTGCATTTGCTCTGAGGCGAGGAAACTTCTTTGACCTTTATTTTCAATGGACGGTTAATTTTAACGGATTACGACTGATTACATTCATCGTTAACCATCGGGAGTCAGAAGTCATGTTTGCAGTTTTACTACATGCCGTTTTTGCTTATGCAAATCTTGACATTTCTGCAGGTCTGGAACTCTGACAGTATGAAGGGCTCAGAAAGGAGCCACTTGACAATCAAATGTGTGGAAGATTTTTTTTTTTTTTTTTTTTTTGTTAAAAATTGTCCAGTTTATTCCTGATTAAAGATGCTCTTTTCTCTTCTAAAATTTTTTGGAATCAAGTTGAAAATCAAGAAGTTTCTAGAATCACAATCAAAACAACAATGGTAAAGATGCTTTTTCAACCAATCATTTTTCAATAATTTAACTTTAACCAAAAGTACATTTAATGAAAACATTTTTTTAGAACATTGGCAGCTTGGTAGAATTGTTTTTTCTTTTTCTTCTTCGTCTTCTTCTATGGCAATTCTACCACTACTTAAAGACAACATGAAATGCCTGTAAACTGCATGTGTCTCGCCTTATTAAGTACCCCCCC